>OZ026600.1:1500700-1543200 GCA_964020085.1 Micromussa lordhowensis | reverse complement strand
TAACGTTTTGCCTTGGCAGTGTTCATAGCACAAAGGCGAGTGGGGTCGAGCAAACACCTGAAGCAAATAATTCAAACTGAACTTAGAGATCGGGCCTGCTGTCAGGCTGGTCATTGCAGAGTTTGGGGGAGGTGAAAGCAAGCCCCAGGCGGGGATGACGCGAAAGCCACACAAAAGCACAGCTCACCTTCCATGGTCTCTTCATATCCCTTGGTAAAAAAGAGCATTGCTTTTGCCGCGCGAGTGGGTGTTTTCAAAAGACCTTGGCGACTGCTATCTTCTCCAATGTTCGCTAGGACCATTCCAAAGGCAGTCTCGAGTTGGTTTTGATTATCCTCCACAGAATCTGCGTCACTTGGTCTCGGTTTCAACTCCGGAACATCATCCATGTTGATTGATGAGAGTCGATACGGCCGTGTTCTACTTCCACAACTCGCTTGAGTGATTGAATTGTCCATTGTATCATTTACAATAAAATTTAGAATACAATATAAATTATGTTTCGATGGTTAAATTATTCCCAGCCAGTTGACGCAGAACGGGGAAGTTCAAAAATTAGCCAGGCGTTCTACGCATTCACGATTTTCCGAGTTCATGCTCAGTCCTCCTAGCCTCGTAATCCCGCGCGGGAAAAATCTTCACCGTTTTATCATTTTTTACTGTCGTAGACTGTTTTTCTTTTTAAGCTTTTCGTTTTTGAACTTCTCCTGCAATGGGAGGCACCGATTGCTGCTAACATGACGGATAAAACAGAGGAAGGCAGTAGCTGCCTACCTGTTCGCTTCTGGGGTCTCAATCCGTTGTTTTGGTCTCACATGAAAATGTTTGTCAAGAAGGTGCAAAGTTTAGAGGAATACTCTGATTACAAAGGTACATGGGGTTCTGAGTTAAATAGGTATGAACCAATAACAGTGGAGGTTGTGTGGCCGAGTGGTGTAATTAGCCAACTGGTCGGCCTCCCACCAGTTGGGATTCTTAATAGTTTTCTTGTTCTATTTGAAATATTTGTTTATTTATTTACAGGGTCACCATTTAGCACAACAGTACTAAATAAATACGAGACTTATTAAATAATTATTAGTTAGTTAATTGTTATTTTTATTATTATTATTATTATTATTATTATTACATTTTTTTAAAATGGATACCATATGATAATGGATTTGTGCTTCGATATTAAGTACATGGTTATTAATTTATAAACAGTATATAGATTTAGCCAAGCCTTAAGGAGGCTGGCAACAGTTTCCAGTACTTTTCTAACAGCTATACTTTGAAGGATGTATGCTGGCACAGTTTAACAAGTGATGCTACAATAATGATATCATACAAATTCCCAATCAAGTTGCAAGCATCTATTTTACATAACAGGTAACCATAGCAACAATATGATCTGCTAAAAACACCCTTAATTTTAGGTTTTTAAATTGTTGTTTCATTTAGGTGTGTATTGTTATTCCAAGAATCATCCTGTCATAAGAGTGGAAATCCTTGGATACATTGTTAGCGTAGATGTCAGGGAGAAACTCACAACTTATGGAGGTGACATTCTTTTTCATAATTTATTGTTTAAAAGAGATGTTAAACTTGTGAGCAGAAACTAACCTTTCTTTCTCCTTTTTAACCATGTGAACTTAAGTGTTGACCCTTGATAAGGGTGTATCCAGAAAATTCAGAAAGAGGGAGCTGCAAATAAAATTTCAGCATCAACCTTGGCTCATATGCATAACCCCTTCACTTTTCTTTCGGAATCCATTTCATTGTAAGTTGTAATTTAGTTTGAACTTCTGTTACTGGTAATTAATGTTGGTTATCATTTTTATCCAGTGGATGATGGGAGTGGCACAATTTCCTGCTGTTGTTGGCGCTCCTCAGATCCAAATGAGGACAGAATGGAATCGTACAACCTTGGTCAGCTGGTGACAGTACAAGGCAAGATATCTGTTTTCAGAGAGCAAAGGCAACTGACTGTTGATCAGATATGTATCCAAGCACATAAGAGCTGATCAGAATAATTTTATTGATGTCTAGATGCTTTGCATAAGCAGGCTAAGGTGACTGGTATTAAATGGGACCACAAGTAGGGATAATATGCAGGGCTGCGTTAGACCTACAGTGGATGACAACTCTGACAAACGCATCACTGTTAGGGCCGTAGCAAGAAAACAAATAATTATTAGCTGTGGCTCTGACCATTTTTGGAGAAGGCAAATTATTGCTAGGATTGTAAACAAAACTGGTAATCGGGAGACTTGATACTATTTCTGGCACATAAGAAGTACAGTAATATATCCGGCCAGCAAACTGCAAAAAATATTACAAACTTCCAACTTTGGATGACTACCATAAGTAATACATGGTACTGCTCAAACAACATTTTACTAAGAGTTCTAACGCCCATACAACTCACCTGGCACATGTGCGAAACAGGTTTGATTCCAGCTCAATGAGTCAATTGTGGTTGTGGCTCATTCTTTTTTACAAATTTTGGATCATGTACATGTATACTGAAGACATCCACAGGCATCCCTCAATCAACTCTTGATGAACACTCCTGATTGACACTCGATCAATACTCCGTCGACACTAAATTGACACTTGACTGACACTCAATCAACACTTCATTGACAGTTAGTCTATTTTAAGAGTGGTGGCCGACTCATATGTATCAATCAGCACTTGTGTCTGCAAAAATTAGACTCTCAACTGACTGTCAACTGAGATGTTGATCAAGTGTTAATCGAGTACTGGTGGAGATGTTGATCGTGTTGATTGAAACGTCAATGGAGTGTCGATTGAGTGTTGATCTAGGGTATTGGTTGACGCATTTGCTTTTAATGTACATGATCCCAAGTTTCTAGGCGTCTTTTTCTAGTTTCCCTTCTTCTTCAACTCTAACACCACTTTGATAATAGTAATAATGTAAACATAAGTCCTTGACAGACCTCAGACCTAGAATCAGACCTTAATGCAGAGGTCCTTTTCTGGTTAGAAGCTGTCAATCTTGGCAACACAGTCTACAAACAACCATTTACTCCGTCACTCAAAGATTTGCAAGCAGGAAATGGTGCTGCCTCAAAGGAAGAGGAACTAAAGAAAGCTATTTTGATGCACCTTATGGAAAATAAAATGGTGGCATTCCAGTTCAGGACAGTGTGTCTAGAACCTGACATACAACAGCTAGCAAGGGAAGCAGTCAAGGAAAAATGTACCAATCAGGTAAGTTTAGTATTTTTATTTTTTTTTTTGTGCGGGAAATTAATTTCAAATGCCATTCTGTTGAGGCACTGTAGTCTTGTAGCTAGCATGTTGAGCTATGTCTGACAGGCTGAATTCTTGTCTATTCTCTGTTGTGTCCTGAAGCAAGACATTTTACAGAGCAAAAAAAATGTTCTTATGTACGTGGATGACTGCATTACCTGTCTAGGCTTTTTTTGTACGTTGCAGTGGTTGAGTCAGGTCAGCAGGCTGGGGAATACTATGGCTTTATCCTGAACCTTATATAGAGTGTTTTCACATGACGTCATGGCAGCCATTGGTATCGCAGAACAATGAAGCAGCAGCAGCCAAAAAAAAAAAAAAAAAGCCATATTCCTAAACTAATCCTGCGGGAGTTGAACTTTTTTTTATCTTAACACTTTCTTTTGTTTCAATAACTTTGCATGGCTACTGCCCATTTGAGTGAGAACGTCCTGTTGATGATCACTCATCTGTAAACTCCAAGACATCTGTTTCATCACCCTTTGTTCTCCATTGTTAGCCTTTGAAGACCAGTTCAAGAAACCCAATTTTTTGCTCACCCCACAACAAAATGAATGACTATATTTTGCATCCAAACCACAACTAATGTAGACAACTGTGTAGAGTAACCTAACACTTTGTATTCTGTTCAAGGAGGAAGCTAAAAAGATAGATCGTGCTTATGAAGCAAAGAAAGTCATTCGAAAATCAGTGAAAGATCTAGAAAGAGATGGCTTAGTGTACTTTAAAGACTCCAGTAAAGATCTTTATGAGGTAACAATGCGGTGTTAGACAATTATTTTCTGATAAAATTATAAACAGCACAGTCCTTCCTGATAGTGCACCACAATGCTATGTCCATGGTAACTTGTCTTTGCAGAACAGACCACTCAATAACAAGTGATTGACACTTTAATTATTTTGAAAAAAAAAATGGTGGAATAGGTTGGAAAAATTAATGTTACACAACAAGTAACACAGGGAAATGCAGTTAACTTCCTCTGAAGTATATTACCCAAGAATTGTCAATCTTGGATGAATGTGACATCAATGAAATTAACAGCAGTCACATTGTGTACACATTTTGAGGGATGATGTAGGATATTGTGTATCAATTTAATTCCATTGATAGGTAAACAATATTGGCTTAAGGGCTACAAACTAAGACATTCAAAGAGGAAACATTCACATAGATTAAATTTAATAACCACTTATTAAACAAGAGCGAGGTCTTTACGGGAAATTTATCTCAAACTAAGACTTTGCCGTATTCACTGAGCGAGTGAGGTTAATATGGCAAGGCTGAGGTTTAAGACTTTTCTATAGACCAAATGTTCCAGGTTAATAAGTTGTTTATTATATGGCTTTAAGCTTTGTCTTTGCAGGCCCGAAATTGGCCTATAGGCATTACTGGAGAATAGTGCCCTAGAATTAGCTAATCAGATTGTGTGTTATATTGCCTACAAACACGAGCCACATAATAATACTGTGCACATGAAGCAGCATACATAACACACACTGTCAGGTGTCTGCAAAAACAATATAAATTATTGTAGACTACATGTAAACTGTTAGCATCGTCTTAATTTTCTGCAGGTTATCAGCCATGAACACAACCTTGGACCAGCAATCTTGAAAGCAATTAAAAAAATTTCAGGTAATCAATGGATGAATTGGTCCATCAGTCTGAGAGACCAGTCGCTTCACGCTCACCTTTCAGTCACTAGCGTTTATTGTGCGAATAATCAAAGCGCCTGAGGAGGGGGCAGCTGTAAGAGAGCATCAACCATAACGTTAAAGTAAAAATACCTAAAATTTATGACTGTATAAAATCAAGGTGAAAATCATGAAAAACTCTGAATTGTCATGTAAGTGGGCTTGATTACTGGCTACTGTTCGAGAAAGGAGTCTGTGATCTCCCCTGAAGAGTCTTCTCAGGGAGAACATTTAGGGACTGGACTCAAGGATAGCCTGCATGGCAGGCGTCGAAGGGGAGGGAGAAGGGAAAAAAACGAGCGCACGAAGAGGGTGAGCGTGACGGAAGGACTTTCTAGGGCCTCTCTACGGCCTTTCCTACCCCTTGTATGGCCTGCCAAGGAAAGGGTGGAAATCGAGTCCAGTCCTGCAGGGGTGCTCCCTATGGTGGCCTATATGGAGGTTGCTTTTTCAGGTTTCAGGTATATAAAAGGGTAGGGATTTCACAAGTTGAGATTTCACAAGTTGAGGTATATGAAAAGATAGGGAAATCTGTCATTGAGTTATTTCAAATGGCCTTTAATTATAATTTTTCGAACAGACACACCTTATGGCTGTATCATTTCATTTAGTAGGAGCTACATGAAAATGACAAGAATATTTCCTTTTTTATTTAATGGTATATGAAAAGGGTATCTTTTCTGTCAAAATACGGGGGGTGACAACTCTAACAAACGCTGTTTCGGGACAAAGCCGAAATTGTTCCGGGAATCTGGAGATTTCTCCGGGAATCGGGACACTTAAAAATTTTTCCGGGAAACACGCGATAATTCCGGGACATTGCAGAAAAAAAATCGGGAAAGTATCCCAAAAATTCCCAAAAATTCGGGAGGATGATCCAAATTTCCGGGAGGACTTAAGTTAAGACCTTGTAGTGCTCAAACAGCGTTTGTTAGAGTTGTCACCCCCCGTCAAAATGGTATACAAAAGGGAAGGGGTTGGACCTTGGGACAGAGTCTCCCCGTATTGAACTTTGTAGAGTAGCCCCCCCCCCAGATGTTAGTCTAGCAGTGACCAATAATTAGTTAGTGAACACAGATTTATTACCTCCCTTGCTTTTGAATTCCCATTGGTACCAATGACCTATTTTGGTGTTCCTGTGTTTTTGGCTCAGGGTCTAACAATAGGAATGAGTATGAAGAAATTAAAATTTTATCCAAAGTTCTAATACTTCATTGTGGACCACAACTTATTTAACAACATTGTTTAGAATAACTTTACATCAGCAAGGCCATGTACTGTAGCCATGGTTATTTTTATAGCTACCAACTTGTAATGGGCCAGTAAAACGCACGACAAGAGAGGCATATTGATGATGATGATGGTGGTGGTGGTGACGTTAATGATCGTGGCTTCATCAATTATAACGAATTACACTTTTTCTCTTGGTTTTAGAGCCATCAAGTTGCTCAGCGTCTAAATGGGCCATCATGGATGTCCTTCACTCCTCACACCAGTTTCACCATGTGACATTGCAACAAGTTGAACACTCACTTGATAGACTTTTACAGAGTAGTGATGTGTATAGACAGAGTGAACATGAATACTGCTTAGTATCACACTGACAGTTTTACATCAGTACTTATTAACCAGTGTTTGTGCTGTTTACATGTTTGTTTGACTAGTGGATGATTTCTGCCTTCCCTCAACAAACAAGGCCCTAAGTACTTCATATAATTTTAGTATTGATAGAATCAGACAAGTGTTATTTGCCATCTCAAGAAGTAAAATATCTGAACAAGCTCAATAAAGAATGATAACTACTTATTATCTGTTACTAAAGGATAAGTATGAGAGTCAAGGTTTTTCTTTACGGCAATAAGTTGACAGCAAGAAAGAAGTGCAACTGTTGTGTTTATTTACACCACCTAAGTACAGATTTATCTACGTTGCAATGTTGTAACAACCTTGAAAGTTGTAAATGGTGACTACATGTACCTTTGTCATTATTGTTTGCTAAGAATGTTTCTTTTGGAAACTATGAAACCCACAAGCTAGTACCAAATTTAATCCCAAACATCTTTGGTGTTGAATTAGCTCTGGGAGAATGAATGTAAAAATAATGAGGATGTTATGGGAAAGAAAAATAAAATAACAAAGACCTATATGTTATTATGAAAGAGCTCAACTATGAACCTGGGTCTTCTACTCCGAGATCCACTCTGCTCTTCCACTGCCAAAATGTTCAAATTATGTATTAAAACTGCCTCTGGCAGAGTAATAACTACAGATTTCTTTCCATCGAAACAAAAAAATCAAAAGATAGCTACTTCTACACATTAAGTATTTTGTTCTCCATGTTACGAACCGATGGGATGTGTGATGAATTCATGTTTTTTCCTCTCACGACGTTGGCATAATGTCAATATTCTGAGCCTTTTCTATCAATCAATTCAAAGCTTGCACAGTAGATACAGTCAAGCCATCTTCAAGTTGGTTACTTGTTACTACTCTGTTACATGTTGACCATAAAATCACTCCTCGTCATCATCATCCTCGCTATTTGAGTCATCGACACTTGATCCTTCCTCTCCACTGCTTTCCTTCTCATCCTTTTCATCATTGCTGTCTTGCTCAGCTTCACCTTCATCCTCTTTCATTTCATCATCATCCTCATTATCGTCATCTTGGTTTCCATCCTCCTCTTCTTCTTCATTGTTTGCTTCTTCTGCAACTTCTTCTCCTTCTCCTTCTTCATCCTCATCACCTTCCTCCTCGTATTCTTCTTCCTCTTCTTCTGCCAACGCTGTATCCAGTTGAACCATGCGCATTCGCTGTTGAGTCAAAATAAATTACCTTTAGTTACACAGTTCCTGTCTCTCAGATAGTAGGGCACTTAAGCAAACCATTACGACGATGACAACAAGAACATCAACAAACAAAAGGTTTAATGAGCAAAACAATAGCTGTGCCTGTGTGTTAGAAATCTTTGTAAATTTCTTTGCTGTTATCTGCAAAAGACCAAGTTCTTTGTGGCCTGGGGACGCAAATGACAACAGCTAATTTTTCGTATTTAAATTTGGAATTGAATGCTGTCATTCAATTCCAAAGCACTTTTTTAGAGCCATTGGCATACTAAACAGATCTAGACGATGTGAATTTGGCTGGTATAATATTAATTCATTTTTTCTTAGAGTACATGTGTAAACTATGATCGGTCTATTTTACAGTGACCTGCTTCTTGTATGCTCTAGCTTCAGAATTAAAAAAAATCTTATGAACCATTTTTTCTTGGCTCATACATGTATTCTACATTTCCCCTCATCCATTTATAACTTTATTATGAATCAAAGAGGAAAGATATAAATCAATGGGGGTGCAAAGAGTAAGAACCTGGTAACCCAGATTTGAATCCTTCTGGTCCACATGTAGATGTGTCACCGAAAGCATCTACTTTGTCTGAGTGACAGATATGTAATTTTACCACCTCAACCAGAACATTTTCAGTTGGTCCTACTTTCACTTTGCCACCATAAAACATTTCATCAGGTACAAAAGCAACACACTGGGTACTTGTTTTTTTTTTACTGCAAACTCCTACTCAATGCACATGGAAAGTTATGGCCTTACCTGTGCTTTCTTTTCATTCTCATTCAACTCTCGGTGTTTTACCACCAACTGTGAGACTGCTGACTGCACACCTCCTGCACCGCCGCGAGCACGTCGTTTGCTCAAGTGAACCCTGTTAATTCAAATGACGCAGATAATGAACTGCTAGCAATGCCGCCACCATTGCTTACTGTAAGTGTTACACAATACACTGATCAGAAGTAAGTAGAGAGAAACACTTATTATATTTCAAAATTCAAATTTGGAATTAAAATAAGGTTAAAGTTTTTTTGTTTGTTAGTTTCTTATTGTACAAGTAATAAGTGTTTTATTCAAGACACTTCCTACCTTGTTACCAGTTCATTGTAGAAGACTCCTTCTCCTTCACGGAAAACAAAGAAGTAATTTTCCTATTTTGAAAAAAAAAAAATGAATCAGAACCTTTGTTACAGGTACATGAAGTTTTGTTAATAAATTGAAAGACAAAAGTTATGATCCAATCATATTTGTTTCAGCCTATGTGTTTTCTTTTCCAGGCCTTGTTCTCATTTCACAACTGAAGGTAACAAATCTTACATGTAGAACTTTCTAACCAATACCGCATCACTGAAATACTGTATTTATTATGAACATTGCCATGTTCAAAATCTCACACCTCCTCTACTTCCACCCCCACTTCTCATTCTAAATGAAATAAATATAATACTTGCCTTTGTATCCTATCTTACCTCATAACCTTTGGTAGCCTTATTCTTGACATTCCAGTTGTATTCACGAGCCATTTTGTATTCATACCTGGACAAAAGCACAATACAATTTCCAGGGGTTCAAATCAAATTATTTGAAGATGTACCTGCTATTAAGGGTTACATGTACAGTAGTGAGAACCAAGGAAATAACTGGCTGGAGCCAAGAAAAGACTTAAACGCAGTATTAATAGCACCTGTGTATAGCTACATGTACATCTTTCTCAAGATACAAATCTTAATTCTCCTTTATGACTGCCACACTTCTTTGAAAAAGATCTGAGAATTTGGAGGTGCATCACAGCAAAGCCTCCGAGTCTAAGATTTTCTTTATTCTCATGACCTGTTGGCATGACAATCTGAATGTACATGGATATTGTAAGGAGATTTTAGATGTTGATCTTTGAACTCACTCTTCCTCCTCAGTGTATTCCTTCTCTCCCTCTTGGTCTCGTTTTCTCTTCCTTATCGTGTCTGTTGTCGGAAGAAAGTAAGCAACAAACTGGTCTCCACTGGCGTCCACCATACCTCTATGAAGAGCAAACAGTAGCAAATGTTAAATTGTGCTTGGCAAAGCTCCATATATATGTGAAGAATTGCAAGAGAGCCTAAATATTAAAAGCAGTTGGGTAAAGGGTAGCAGATAGGTATAGGTACAATATTGCAGAAGAAAGCCCTTGTGGAAGCTCCAATGTAAGTGCTGCGGGTCCTAAATAAAAGATCTAACACGATATACACTGTACAGTACACACTGCAAAGTTTGGTCATTTAGTCTGCCTACCGGGTACTCAAGGAACTTTTAAGATTGATTTTCCATGTGGGATGGGTGTCGGAAGGTGCAAATCCAACTGGTTTACACGGTCATTTCATGATTTCAGTTTGCATGCCCTGACAAGTGTGAGAGTGATGTAGACCTGTATTCAGTCAATACCAAAGGAGAACAAAGCCGCAGTAAGTTCTGTGATGAGAGGGCTGTAACCACTGACCTGATCAGTGCTTGAGACATTTCCTCTTCCTCCGCTGGACCTCCCCTACCTCTCGGAGTAGGGTCAGTGTCAAAGATGACATGAGCACATGGGTGTGCCCACATCTGAAATATTCAATAAGAAAAGAAAATTGAAATACTCTGTCCCAACCTAAATTTTTTAATGTGGAGGCGCAGTGGCCTCATGGTTAGTGTGTTCAACTCTGGAGTGAGTGCTCCGGGTTTGAGCCCTGGCCGGGACACTGTGTGTTGTTCTTGGGCGAACACTTTTATTACTCTCGTGGTGCCTCTCTCCACCCAGGTGTATCAATGGGTACTGGCAAATTTAATTCTGGGGGTAACCCTGCGATGGACTAGCATCCCATCCAGGGGGGAGTAGAAATACTCCTAGTCACTTCATGCTACTGAAACCAGGATAAGCTCCCGCCTGATGAGCCACTTGGCTGATATGCAGACTTCACCTCTACCATTACCTACCAACCTAAATTACAAAGAGGCTGAGGATTCACAGTACAATGTAAATTATACATGACACGTATTTAGTCAATTTCTCACTAACTCTTCCTAATCTCTGGTTTTTATAATAACATGTTGATAAGAGTGAATTACAAGGTGTTTACAAATAGCTAAGAACAGGGTCTTATCAGAAGTCTAGTGTTCACTTTAAAAAGTTGCTGATAACAATAATTATTAATTAAATAATTATAATTTATATTCTACAGTTTATGGTACAGTATACATGTAGTATAATTATGTGTTGTACTGTAGGTCAAAATGAAATTCAGGTTAAAATGATTTTAACCTAGTTTGATTCTCAATTTCCTTTGTCTTCTAACCCTAATTATTCATGAGTGACGAGTAGGGACAAATGGAATTTCATTTTAACTTGAATTTCATTTTGGCCTGCAGCATATATACCAAGAATAAACATTCCATTTACCTGGAAATCTGGAAACACAGGTAATACTTCCACTGGTGTGACATTTGGTTTGGTTGGGTGACGGAGGATCTAAAAAAACATCAATAAAAAAAGTTATAAAGTTAATGATTAATTTTTTAAAAAACATTGATTGCATTAACGTATTATAAAGCATACAATGCATTAAGTAGTTTACAAACATACAACTTTGCACATATCAAACATCTTAATATTATTACAATTGAAGAGAAAAAATTTGCCCATTTGGAATGGAATGGAAAATTAAGTGCCATAAACCTATTAAAACCAAATTAATTGCCCTTGAAATCACAAATAACAAAGACAGCCTTCTAAACCAATCAAAACTGGAAGCAAGTACATGTAGCTGATGCAAAGGACAGGAGAACATATGCAAGTAAGCAAGATTGATTTCTGTTTTACTTGTACTTGAGATAATTTGGGTTAAAACTTAGCACAAGTTTTTTTAAGCCAATAGCTAAGTAGTTCAGCAATGGAAAACCAAAGTACCTAGTAAATATGAATTGTTTTCTACTGTCAAGTGCAAACCACTCTCTGTATTAGTAGTAGTCAACCCACATGGTATATGCTTACAATGTCATGTAATTTCAGTTTATTATATGGCTGTGTCTCACAAGGACTGGGAACTACCAAATTCACAAATTTGATTGGCTGAAATCGATATTGGAAGCGGTCTAGACCATCTAGACCGGCATCTAGACCGGTAATGCTTTGCAGTGAAAAAGCTGCAAACTAAAATGCAAAAATGTTGACTATTTTCTTCTAACAATATTTATTTACGGAAGTGCCAAAAAGCCTGATGAGAAAAAAAAAGTAGAGATGGCGAGCAAACTTTGGCAGAATTAAGTTCAGCTCATCGCTGTTCGCAAGCCACATGTCAGTTAGTACAAACCAGTTATATCAAACGAATCAAATTGTTCTTGTTTGCCATATAATAAATATCTTATTAACCGAGCTTAGTCGGTCTGTATGGGAGAATCTTGACCTCGGTCGTGTGTACAGACCTCACTGCGTTCGGTCTATACTCATGACCTCGGTCAAGATTCTCCCATACAGACCTCCTGCTCGTTTAATAAGAGCTAATTAATAATAAAAGTAATAAGGCTAAAAATACGAGAACTCTGCATAATGTTTCAAACTGAATTGTACTTACTGGTCTTTGAGCTGCATCAAATGTGCTTTCAATGGCAGATATCTGACTGTCGTGATCCTAGAATGACACAAAAATGCACATTTATTTACTTGAGACCTTCGTTGCTCACAAGTAGTAAAGGACGCTCATAGGGGCCTAGCCAATCAGAGGGCAGCATTTTGTGACGTCACAACCCTTAATGAGGTAGGAATAAGAGGGTTTGTATGGAATAAATTATGCAAATTTATGCGTTTCGCAATCCAAGATGGCGGCCCATAGCAACGGGTTTTTGTTTACCTTAGCAACGGTGGCGCAGGCGCAGTAACACATCCACAGTAAGTGTTTTTAACTGATTTTTTAATGGAAGACAAAACTGTACAAGATTTAAGTGTCCATGGTGTATCCGTAGGGATACGATTTGAAAGTGTTTGGGTCTACGACGCGTTTGTCGAAGACGAGTCCGTAGCGTTTGGTGCGTGTGATGATTCGTAGATGTTTGGTGGCTGGGTTTCTCCAGAAGAAATTGGGGTTGACGACGTCGACGTTGCGTCGTTCATCGAGAGGTTGTTGGATCTCGTCGAGGAGGTTTTGTCGCATGACGTTGTAGTTGAGTTGTTGAGCTCCACGGACATTGAGAGTGAATCCTCTGACTTTGCAGCAGACTTTGCCGTTGAGGGTTTTGTAGCCGTAATTTTTGGGACCGGCTGACGTGAATTCGGTGATGATGTCGTCGTCGTCGAGTTCGTTGGTCATGTCTCCTAGGTAGTCTCCTAGAGCAATGTCTGGTTGACCTGGCCTGCCGGTGTAGATGACAGAATCCGTGTCAAAGTAGAGGACACGCTGTTGCAATTGTTCCAAGTAGGTGTAGAGCTTGAGTCGTGCGTGACAGGTGGTGAAAGCGGCGACGAAGATGTTGACGCGGCCGTTATCGGGTTGATTGTCCTTGAGGTTGGAGTGAACAACTTCGAGCGTGTCGTCGTTGGAGAGTCGTACTTGGTGAATGACGCTGAACGGATCGGAGACCAAGGCGAAGAGTTCGTGTGGCGTGTGAACGACTTCAGTGGTGGGTTTGTGTAGATTTTCTCCGAACTTGCCCCAGAAGCTGTTGAGCATGAGTTTGGCCGTGGCTTTTCGTCCTGGATTCTTGACGACGAGATTGGGGTCGAGATCGATGCCTTCTCTCTGTTTGTATCTCTGCACGTACATGGCTTCGTCTTCTGGGGTGGTGGCCCAAGCAGGATATCCGGCGGACTCTTGCTTGATCTTGAGCCAAGTGTTGACGTAATCCGCGAAGAGTCCCTTTTGGCGTTGTTCGGGAGGGAAGTGATAGACTTCATGGATCTTGATCAGCGTGTAGCCCACTTCCACGGCTTTTTGTATTTCGGGGGTGCACCATTCTCCGCGCAGCATGCGTTGCTGGGGTGTGTGTCTGCAGAGGCACGATTTTTCCAAGAGGGGTTTGGTCATCTCTTCTTCCATGCACGCTTGACATAGTGGGAAGGTGAGTTTGCCCTTGTGCCTGTGGGGCAAGACGGGATGATAGAGTCCTTGTGGTGGTGAGATGTCTACTTTGGCCATCCCGAAGTAGTGGTGAATGTCTTGATCGTCGGGGTTGACGAGGACTGTTGGGTGTCCGACAGGGTACTCTTGCGTCTTGTTGACCCATGGGTACAAGGACGTGACGTCGATGTACTTGATCTTTTCGCCGACTCTTCTCTCGGCTACGTGATGCAGTTTGACAGCGTTCGTGCGTCCACCGAAGAAAGCGTTTCTGGGTTGGAGCGGTTCGACGAGTTCCAAGGTGTCGAGGAACTGACGGAGATCTGGGTTGGTTTTCACGTCTTGATCCCAGTCGCACTCCCACATGATTTTGACGTCACAGCCACGTTGTCTCAGGGCTTGTTGTTTCGTGAGCGTGGCTTCGTAGACTTCTTGGAGGGTGCGGTCAGTGTGACAGATGGGAAATCGGTCGCGGTTCTTGGGAAAGCAGTGAAGACAGCCGTGCCATAAACAGCCATTGAATTCGTAGACGGTGGGTCGTTGAGTGACGGGATCGCGGGGATCGAACCCGTCCACCAGATACATGTCAAACACGCGCACTTCCCCTCCGTTTCGTACAGTGCGGATGCGATCGCCTGGGGTGGGATGATGGAGCCGTAGTTGGTGTTCTTGCCAGGCTAGCCATTTGAGGGCTTTGATGGATTGGTTGGATCGGGACCCGTGCCATCCGCGAGGCGGTTCAGAAGCGATCTTGTTGATGGGGACGAGTTTCTTGCGCCAGAATCGGTTGCAAGCGGAGGCGATGGTGACGCACTTTTCCATGGGATCAAAGTCGGCTTTCTGATTGAATTCTTTGCGGAATTTTCTGCATCCGGCTTTGAGGAGTTTGACGTCGGACTCGCAATAGGCTAGCATTTCTCGCTGCAGGATGAACTGGTAGTTGGCAGCGACTTTTTCAGCGTGCCAACGTTCAAACTCGGTTTTTTTCTTGGCGGACATGCCGTCGGGATCGTAATGGGAAGCGTCAGGCATGGGTCCTTCGTAGTCTTGATTTTCCAAGGTGTTGAATTTGTGCGGGAAGAATCCCTTGCACAGTTCCTCAATTCCGAAGGTAGCATTAAAGTTGGCGAGTGAGAACGGGAGAAAGCATAGGGAGTCCTTGAACGTCAAGCGGTCTGACTGGAAGGAAAGAATCTTGGTGCCCACTGTGATCTGGTTTTTGACTTCACGGTGTTGAGTGTAACAATATTGTAGGAGAAACATACCGTCGTATCCTTTCAGGTTGTGGAAGATAGCTATGACATTTCTGTCATCTCCATCTTGGTCCGTAGCTATCTCCTCTAGCCAGTGAAAGAACTCCGTGGTGCAGTCGGGTCCGTAAAATGAGACTGTATCGTCTTCCTCGTCGGTCTCGGCGCAGAGAAGAATGGGTGTTTGATTTCCCTCGGCATCCGTGATGGCTTCGTAGTCGCAGTAGACTTGGAGTGGAGGGTCTCGTTGTACCCACACGCGAGTGTCAGGATCATTGGGGGTCGGTTCGAGCATTGTTCGTGTGCCCACTTCATCGCGCGACACACGTTTCCATTTGGGATCGTCCTCACTTTCAGGTAGCCGTTGAATGTAGCATTGGTGCGTGGCCACGTGCACATTCTTTTCGCAGATGTGACATTCTCCCCATCCGCACTTGTGAGCCGGGGCGCGACGGTTTCCGCCTCGACGTACTTTGTCGTCCAGTTCGTACACGTGACGGCAGTCGGGGCATTTCTTGAGGGAGTCACAGATGGATTTGATGTGGAGACTCCGACGTTGCAGGTGGTAGTTGTAGCACTGGTCACCGAAAAATTTGCGGTGACATAGGGGGCAGACGGAGGTTGGGGTAGGAAACTGTCCAGGTTCTAAGGGTCGTTTGGCCTCAAGGAAATCGGGACAGTCCAAGCGTTTGCAGGAGGTGCAGCGTTTGCCTTTACAGGGATGACGACGGAAGTCTTCGTGATCGTATCCCCGGTTGCAATCGTCGCAGAAATAGGATTTGTTGAGGAATCCAGTGAAAGATTTGCAGCCATCGTAGTGATTGTCTTCCTTGATGAGTCGTATGATCTTGCCAGTGGGTGTGGCGGGGTTACCGGCAAAGATGATCATGTGCGGTGGATCAATGGACACGACTTTGATCTGGTAGTCGGGCAAGGAGGCTTGAAATTGTGTGAGTTCGGGGATTGCGCAGGGTCCTTCGGGGACTCCAGCAAGCTGGTGAAGTTCCTTGGCGAGTCGTTCTTGGACGGTGCGTCCTTGTTTGAGGTTGTGGTACTCTTGGTTGCGGACATCTCCGTCAGCGTCTGCCAAGGCTTTCATAGTGACGATGGCCCTGGCACAACAGAGGTTGTCCTTATTCTTGATGGTGATGCGTGACCTTTTCGCGATATTGCGAACAGCCGCACAGCTCGGCTTGTATCGTTTTCCGTGTCCACTGCCTGGCCCTGGGGTGCGTATGAAGGTGGTTTCCATGCTGAAGGTGTCGTCGGGGGCGAATTCTTCGTTGGAATTGAGTTTGGCCGCGAGGGTCTGGAGATAGGTATCCAGTCTTTCACTGCCTTGCACGAATTCGCGTACGGTGAAGATGGTGGATTGGAAGGCGTGCGTGAAAGCACTGGATTGCATGGAAAAGTGGACCGTGGAATGAGGGGTCAGGGTGTTGTCTGCGTCAATCTGTCGTTGGATGGACCTCCGTAACGCGTGGGTCAGTTCTTGTCCTATGTTGTCGTTGGGGGTACTGTCTCTCTGCTGTCGCAGCGTGGCTTCGTAGCGTTGTTTGTTTAGGGCATTTCTCCAATTTCGTCGGGCTCCGACGGGTTGTAGGTCGAATTCAAGGAGGGGATTGGTACCTGCTCCTCCACCGACCATGACAGGATCTAGGGCTGGATCAAAGATCCATGCGTCATCGTCATCGGGGAACGCCTCATCGTGAGTGCGACGAAGTGTGTTCTGAGATGAAAAAGAAAAAAGAGTCTGTTTTCAATGAACATGTTTTTATTTGACAATGACCTTAAAGTTCTAGTGTGTCGTCACTTAAATCTTCCCATTGGCGAGCAATGTCCCTTTTCACGCGAGAGAGAGATCTGTTGTGGGCGTCCTTAATGCTGTACCCCAAAAATTTGACATAAGTTTCATTATCAATTGTGTATTGGCCCTTGACGACCAGGTGTTTGTTAATCAGACCCGCTTTTTGACTGTCTTCTTTTCCAGGACAATAGTCAGCGGCACAGTGATGCAAGGAGCATTTGATGTGCCCTATTCCCCAGTCGTCTTTCAATTTGTGGTAATCCAGGATTTCTTCGAGCAAGAGTTTCCGTGGGGTGATTTTGCGCAAGTCAAGGATGGTTTGCCACGTTGAGAGTGAATGGATGTAGTGTTCAATCTCTGGTGGTAACCGATCCCAGTAACTCTGAGAAGAGAACAAGGTAGTCTGAATCACATTTGTTCAATTGAACCTCTCCATTTGAGAGTAAACTCTCTCATTTTGAGCTCAATGTGCGATTTCGCGTGAGGCAATCTGTTGTGGGCGTGACTTATGCTGTACCCCAGAAATTCACCGTAAGTTTCATGTTCAAAGAAATTTGTGTAATGGGCAGTGATAACCATGTGCTTGTTTATCAGACCCGCCTTCAGGTTGTCTCCTTTTCCAGGACACCATCGATCATAACAGCGATGCAAGGTGCATTTGATGTGTCCCATCCCCCAGTCACTTTTCAGTTTGTGGTAATCCAGGATTTCTTTGAGCAAGAGTCTACGGGGTGTAATTTTGCGCAAGTCAAGGATGGTTTGCCACGTTGAAAGTGAATGAATGTAGTGTTCAATCTCTGGCGGTAACCGATCCCAGTAACTCTGAGAAGAGAGCAAGGTGTGACCAATGGGGTCTCAAGAAAGAAGGATCACACTTGGTTGCCTTAAGTACTCACTTGTTCATAGTCATCCATGTGGTCATTTAACTCTCTGTCTGTCAGCTCAGCCATGTTCACTGTCCGAGGTGGAGCACTGAAAATGCGGTGATTCCGTCAGCGTGCGCGTTTTTATGCTATCGTCCGAATTGGACCCCAGTCTCTCTCGATTGGGGTCCAGTCCCCTGTCGGTTGTGAGAAGGGGGGATACCCCCCCATCCCCCCGGTGGTCGATTTTACCACGTGACGATTTCCTGCGCTCTGATTGGTTGCGTTTATTTCTATAAAGGCCGTGCCTCTGCGATCTTGTTTTTCAGCGATGTGCGATGGCAGAGTTGAGACGCAGTAGACGGCTTCGCGGTCTTGCACCGGAGGAATCTCCGCTTGAGCAGGTCTGCTTCATTTGTCAGAGAGGTATTGACATCAACACGGTGTCGAGATGTCAATGCACTCCGTGTTGCGGTGTGTTCATGCACAAACCTTGTTACCGTCAGATGGTGCAGACGGTACCCACTTGCGGTAATTGTCGCCACGAGAATGAGGAGTACCAACGTGAAGTGATTTTGGAGACAGATGAAGAGCTTGAATCGGATGATGACCCGTTTGAGATAGGTACGCTTCATCACGATGTGATGGGTAGAGTTATGCGAGAACTGCGCCGATACAGAAATGAACAGAGGTTCGCTCGCACTCACTATTACGGGTCCGTGTTTTGGAGGGAGTTACCGTACGTGCTGGATGCGGGTATCTGGCTGGACTATTACCATAAGCTGGAGGAATTCATGAGACTATTCCCTCGCTATCATTTGTATGTGCATGGACGTGTGAGCTTACCCGTGGATTCCACGATTGTCATGAGACGAGCCGTGTATAAGATGATCGTGTTCAATACGCCCTATGCTGTGTTTCACACGACGCGCGGGTTCGAATTTAGACTGTTGTTTGTCCGAGACGATAGTTCGAACACTGTACGAGTCGATCATCTTAGTTTGTTGCCTCACTCCGGAGGCCCGTCACTGTATCGGGATGATTTCTTAATTTTCGATTTTAATTTAATTTAATTTTAATTTTTCTGTAGAGACCGAGATTCGACGTAGAAACAGGAATTATCAGTTGGTGCATGATGTGATTCTTGGATACAGAGATGAGGCTCGCCCCTTCCAAACGCATAATTCATTGACTCCGCGCACATGGTCTATCCTACCCGCACGCCTTTCGCCAGTGGTGTGGTTCCAGTACTATCAGGCAGTGGAGTGTTTTGTGCGCGACCACGGCGTTCGGAGAGTGTACATTCATGGCACTGTGTTTGTGCCTTTTGAAACCTTGTTGCATATCGAGTCGCGAAAGGCCGTGTATAACATGTTTTTTTTCAATACGCCCAGGGTGCTTTGGGCACTCCTTAGGTTCAGGTTGTTTTTCGTGGCCTCAACGGCCGTTGAGGATCAGATGAGCATTGAAAGACTCGGACTGACTTGTATAGCTTCGGCTTCTAAGTATCCGAGTAGTGGTTACCTATTTGAATTGTAACACAAGTCAATTTGTAACAACAACGATCTGTAACACTTTTATTGTTTCTGTTGCAAAAATAAAAATTACAATTTGAATCGTTTCTTGGTCTGCATGATCCTCTTTACGATGCGTTCTGTCACTGTTTTTCGAGGCAGTTTGTCAATGGACTTGATCATTTTTGTGTCCGCTTTCCACTTGTCTTGTAAATTCTTGGCCTTGGAGTAATCGATGTCGTGTTGTTTGGCGATTCGATCCAATCGGTTGATCCCAGGATCTCCCCGTGCCAGGCGTTTCTTCAATTTCGTGCCAGGTCCCATGTATTGATAACCAGGCCAATGGAACTCAATCCCCGTCTTTCCCAACCATTTTTGAATGTCAAGACCTCCACTCCTCCTCCTCTTCGTTTTTTTAATCGCTTTCTTCTTCGTCGGTGTCATACCGAAGTGGACCTCTCAGACTTCCTTGGGGATCCCAATCTTCCCAACCTGAGGAGGGGTTTTTATGTGAATTTATGAGTCGTTTTTGACAACAACGAACAACACTTTTATTCCTAACCTGAGGAGGGTTGTAACTTTTCCACTTCTGTCTTTCGTTTCGGTCGTTTCCCTTTCGTGAGTGATTTCAGGGCACCGTCCACGGCTCCCTCCAAGCTTTTTCGGAACACTCCCTTGGACTTGCGAGAGGGTTTTGAAGCTTTGGTGGTAGTGGGTGCCTTACTTAAGGGTTTTTTGGGTCTTGGAATTTTTGAGGTGGTGAGTGTCTCTTTTTTGATGCCTGACGTGGAGGGTGTGGCAGGTTCCTGCTTGATTCTGACTGGACTGGTGGGTTCCTTCTTGACCCCTTTGATGATTTGCCTCAACATGTTTTCTATGGGTCCGTCAGCCATTCCCTCGGGTTCTTCGGTGTTTTGGTACACTGTAGGGGCCGCAGACCCTGTGCGCACGCGTTTCACCAATCGGGCTTGTTCCAGGGCCAGGGGTTTGGTCATCTTGACCGCCAGACTGTCTGGAATCCTCTTGTCTTTCAAAATGAGATGTTGTTCTGCGGCCAGACGTCCCGCTTTGTTCAACAAGGCACTCTCCGTGATCTGTCCTTTGTAATAGTTTTGTAATTGTTTGAACTCCTGCACGGGTACCATCATCACTTCGTCCGTCATAGTCGTTTTTCAGGGAAATCTGACAGTTGGCTCAGGGCAGTCTCGTAGCAGTCTTGCCAGTATCTCACTTCTTCTTGTTTCTTTTCTAATCTGAGTTGAAGTCCTTGGATGGTTGTCTTCCCCTCGCCGCACTTTGCACACAACTCGACACAACCACCAGGTTCGGTGGTGTCTTGCTTCGTTTGACACGTTTCACAAAAGTCACCAAACTTTAAAGCGATGTGTTCTTGGTACAAGTCATGATATTTGCGGTTCCATTGTGCCACGGTTTCTTTGAGTCTGTCTTCACGCGCGTTGGAGGCTTGCAACAGTTGCACTAGGTTCGACACTGTATCGTCTTTGGGTGGCGGTGGTGACCTTTTTTCGGGTACTACATCTTCCCCCAGCAGCGGATACCCTTGCTCGTCTCGCCCTTTCATCGTACACAACATGCTCGAAAACAACCTTCTAAACCACTCCAGAATCCTCTGCCTTTTTGCTTGAGGAGATGCTCTCTTCGTCGCTTGACGGAGTTTCTGCGTCTACCCACTTCGCGCAACACCTTTTTATGTCGTTTCAATTTCCCATATGTGGCGTCATCGATGGGGATTCGTTGTTTCAGCAGATTGAGAACCATCTCGCTGACAGCATTGATCTGATCGGCGTTGGCGTGTGTCAGCATGTCTTGACGCTTGTATCGATTGGCTTTTTTCAGGATGCTCTCCAAAAAGGGGCGTTGTCTTCTCAACCGCTTCATCGTCGCTTTCTGTGCCCTGTGGGAAAGACAGCGTCTTATATGATGTCACATGACGCAGCAGCAGCCTGGATTTCTTGCCCCGTACCCCTTTTCGTCTATGGAGGGGTTTTTTATCTTCTCCTTCGTCGGCGTGTGGCTGCTTCCAGGGCTTTTTTGGCTCCAAACCCAGCGGCACCGGAGGCTGCTCCCAAAGCCAAGGCTTTCCCTCCAGCTATAATTGCCGGTAGTATGGCTGCCAGGGGAAAGATGCCCCCTTTCTGGCGTCGTGTTTTCTTCTTCCTCCCTCTCCCTACTGTGGTGCGTCTTCTTCTTGGCATGTTTAGGATGCAAATGAGGATCCTGGGAGTGTTTCCGGTTTTTGTATTTTTTCTGCAAGGGATTCTGGACTGAAGTGCTTGTCGTAACTTCTGAAGTACCTGTCATCCGTGGAGGGTGTGAAATCCGTGATGGTGTCGTCCAAGGTTTGCATTTTGGTCAAGAAACTGCTCATCGAAGAATCGTCCATACCAGCTCTGACGTAATTTCTGAGTTCAATCAAGGTCTTTTCGTAGGTCGTGTAAGCGAATTTGCACATGTCCATTTTGAAGGAATACTTTTTGAAATCATTCCAACCTTTCAATAAGGTGGCAGAGGACGTCAAACCTACTACGACGAAACTGTCTTTCCACACAGATCCAATCACGACACTCGCAGCCATGATCACCAACGCCATGCCGTTGAAAAAAGCGTTGCACTTTTTGAAACGATAAAACATCTGTCTCTTGCACCACCATTGTTTGTGATAGAAAAGATACAATCCGTCCAATCGATTCAGGGACTCTGCGTCGAGAATCGTGGTGGAATGATGTTCATTCATCAAACTAACGGGGGACGTCATGTCTGCTTCTCGGCTTGTTCTATCTGCTTCGCCTTCTTCTTGGCACGGCGTTCATATTCCCATAGTTCATACTTGAAAGCGGTCTCCCTGTAATCGTTCGCGATGTCCCACACTTGTCTGTAACAGGTGCACGCCGCGACGCGCTTCATGGCGTCGTGGTCCATGCATTGCGGATCCCTGTAGGAGAGGGACCCTTTACATTGATCCAAGAAATGAGGAAACCACTTGACTTCACTACGCAACATCTTATCGTCGTCTTCTTTTCTTTTTTCGTTTGAGCACTTTTCGGACCGCGTTGTTGGCTCCAGCACTCACACCACCGTAAACGGCACCTTTCAATGCTCTGATTCCCAAGGGTTTCAACGTTGACAAGAGGCGATCTAATTTGCCACCCTTGATCGTTCTTCTTCGTCTACGTCTCATGGATGTTGTCAGTTCCGCACACTGGTGGAATTGCGTGTCACGGTGGGACGCCGACCGTTTTTATAGGTAGTGGTGATCGTGTTCGTGGTGGTGATCCCAGCAATACGGCGACCTGCCGCCGTTTGTTGTTGATCTTGCAAGATCTGCTCCAGTTGGCGCTGCATTTGGGCTTGATTCATACTCACTCTACCTCTGGACGGACCTGGTCTGGCGGAGGAGGCGGGAGTGGACGCGTTGCTGCTAGAGGCTGACGAGTGCGATGGGGAGGGTGAGGGTGTGTTTCGACGCGGTACTTGTCTGGGTTGTTTGCCACCCGCAGTGAGACGTCTGGGTTGTTTGCCACCCACAGTGGCACGTCGTGGTGTTTTGTAGCCCACTATGGGTCTGCCTCCAGCGTATCCTTGACCGGGTGGTGTGGGTGGTCGTCCTGCCTGTTGTCGGAGAGCGCGCGTCATACCCACACCGATTGTGTTGTTCCCCGATGCAGAGGTGGTGGTCGTTCCCACACCGATTGTGTTATTCACGGGCGGAGGTGCCGTGGCTGTTCCCACACCAATGCTGGGGCCCGGGGATGAGGGTGGCGGTGGTGTGTTCAATGGACCCGCATTGTTGGACTGCGTCCAGGAAGGCGACCCATACACGTTCAGATGGTCATCGTCCCAAGCACTTATCCAGTCGTCGTCGGGCATGTCGCCCGACACGTCCAAATCATCTAACAAATCGTCGGACACGTTACTGGCCATGCTCCCTGGCTATTGCTTTCTTCGCCAACTCTTCTTGCGTATGAATTAGATCCTCAAAGTGGGGTTGATTATATGCTTTCACGAGGGACCGTACTTGACGATTGGACACACTCTGTGTGATTCGTTGCATGGGTACGTAATCCGTTTCTTCTGGATTCATCCAACTCAACCGAGCTTCACAAATGAGAAGGAATCTCCCAAACCACGCCACCTCACTCCGCAGCATCTCGAAACTGATGACATCGCACGAACCCTTCCTCTTTTAATAAGTGACTAAGGACGCGCTGATCGTCCTTACTGGTTGGATGCAGATCCAATAGCAGATAGCCAAAGGGACGGTCCGTCACCTTTCTGAATGTGTCGAGGACATCAGACCATTGCGTGGGAAACGATTGCAACAACAGGTTGCGCATTCCCAATTGATCTCTGGGATTCTTGAAGGCCACGATGTAATGGGCGTTGCGAGATATGGTCTTGGCGAATTTTCCGTTCGGAAACAGATCCTGACACAAGTAAATGACCGTGATGTTTTGATGATGAGAGTGTTTGGTGAAGAGATCCAGGACGCGTTTGTCGTTCCCACATTCATCCATCAGATCATCCAATACCAGCAAGCCTCCTTGAGGGAACCATTTGGGTAATGAGTCGCTGTCAGGAATCCCTTCGTGAAACTTCACACCCCCTTTCTTGAGCGGTTCATACCCCTTTTGCCACGAACCATAACAATAGTGAATGCTTTTCGGCGATTGAGCGAACAAGTCAGAATTGTTCAGCAGTAACTTGGTAGTAAACACAGTTTTGCCACATCCGGAGGGTCCGGTCACCATCAGACTCGCTGGGGTGTGAAATCGAAATGCTTTACGCAGTTCCATGGTATCGATCGGACTGACTCGCAACGCGATCGTGTCCGTACTTATTTCAAGGGAGCACTCGTCATGGACATGGCTCGCGAACGCTGATAGAATAGTTCGAATTGGAGTTCAAGGTCCTGGTCTTTCAAGAGGGGTGTCACTCTTCGATAACTATCGCATGTCAAAATGCGTTCGAGTGTAAGACGGTACGGATGATTTAAGGGTAACTGGAGACACATGTCCCTGCAAAGGACCAAGAATTGAGGGAACCACTGGACTTCACCACGCAACATCTTGTTTCAACTGACAACTCTTTAATAAATGCCTCTTAATTTAACATCTTGTTTTAAAACTCTTAATTTAACAAATGGTGTACACCATACAAGGACCCTCGTGTGTCCTGGTGACACTCCATGAATCGATCGCAAATCTTACGCCAAGCTAACTCGTCAACAATCAAACGTTCCAACCACATGCCTACTTTGTGATCATTGTTCACATAATCGTTCGTTTCGAATTCCTTCAAGAACTCGTTCATGCTGCGACCCAGAGCGCGAAAAATCAAGTAGATCAAAGCATAATTGCCACAACTCTGACTGAATAAGGACTGAAGGCTCTTCCCATTGTGCACTCTGTACTTGAAATGACCATTCAGCCACTCTTGCAAAGGATGTGTGGTGCCGTACACCTCCAAGGGGAGAGCATAGCTGTCCATGACTTCACACACGTTTCCCTCTGTCCACAGAGCTATCCAATGCATCCCGGGTTTGTCGTGAGGATCCGTGTTGACAATGTAGGCCGTGGGTCCCTCTTTGGACGGTGTCTTGGGAAGTCTATCGCATGGAACCGTTCCGTAAAAGACGGGGCCAAGCTTCGGATGATTCATCGCCAAATGATCCAATTGCAAATTATTCAACGTCACTTTCTCCATTACTACTGATACACGTCATACACCACTGTCTTGTTTCTGTCAATCTCCAAGATATTCTCGAATTCGCCGTACAACAAGACGGTGAGATTTTCACCTGGGTTGGCTCCAAAATTGATCACCAAGCGCAGATCACCGCTCTGTTTGGGGTTCAGCACTGAACTGTGCAAATTCCCGTTGGCTGTGTTATCAAATACAAACAGAGTGCAGTGCTTGTCTTGTCCCCAGTCCTCCCGTCTGATCATGTTTCCAGTACTTTTACGCAGACTTCCTGACGCTTGCAGTAATCTGTAGTAGCCCCTTCGGTCTTTGGCACCACTGTCATGCTGCAGTTCCAGTGTTTCATAGGGATACTCTTCACCTCTCACCAATTGCTTCACGGAGGTGACATTGAACTTTTTGAAAGAAAACGGGTACTTGGTGACATCCCCGTTAAAGGCAGCCGCTTCTATCAACGCTACCACCAACACGTTGGGGAGTTGATTGTGAAAAGGGTTGTTGCACTCAAAGTATCGCTGATCAGCGGGGTGAGAGTAAGTGCGAATTTCGCTTCTCACTGTGGGGTACGTGACCGTTTTTCCCTCGAGCATACTGTTCCTCAGTTCTCTGTAGATCGAGGCAGTGACTCTCACTTGCGCCAGATACAATTTCACTTTCACGTCTTCCTGCCGCAGTCGGAGGGCTTTGGCACCCTGAAATCTCATCGTGAACATGTCCGGTGAGTTGAAGTACATCTGGATCTGGAGTTGGACACCTGGAACCAACGCTTTGCTGAGATGAAACACCTCCAGGTAAGGCTTGAATCTCAGGGTGACTTTGTTTCCTCCAACAAAATCAGCCAATAAACCTTTCATACCGCGGACCACTTCTTGCGTGTCTTGGGACAGTGCAGCAAAATCGGCATGAGCTAGGTCCAACTGATTGGCAGTGAGAGCATCAGGGACGTTGATGCCATTGAACCACCCCTCTGGCTGCAGTATCGTCTCTCCGTCTTGTCGGTTGTTATTCAGTAGGGTTTCCAGGTAAGCTTTGTAATGATACGTGTCGGTCTGAGGGCTGATGAGTGTTCCGTTCAGTCTCACATTGATCTGTTTGAAGAGCGAGTGAGCCAAATTGTTGACTGGAAAAAGGGTGTCCGCTGCTACCAGATTGGCATTGTCCGCCGCATTCTTCATCTGTAGTTCCACTTCGAAGTAACTTCGATTCAAATCGATGTAATCTTCCTGGGGGTCAATTTGGAAGTCCACGGGGTTGATCCCTGTGGTAAAGGGATTGATGGGGACAAAACGGCACGAGGACATGCTGAGGTCCGTGGGGGGTATCTTGAACAGATCCAGGGTAGGGTTGAGCACCCCCACCGAGCGTGCGTGAGCTATCATGTCAGTCATCGTCGCTTCTTACGCCTCCTCCTCTTCCTCTTCAGGGCTGTCTGTATCCAACGATAGTCTCCGAGATTTGATCTCGAAGGAAGGAACATTCCTCCTTTATACACTCTTCGTCGCGACAGACCACTCGCGATGAGCGGAATGCGTTTGACGCGTCTTGAGTAGATGGGAATCATACTCCAAAAAGGTCCTTTCTAACTTTCTTCGAGACTTGACGATTGATCACTTGCTTCGCTTTACGTTTGACGGCCCGATTGGCTCCTCTCTTGATCCCAGCGAGTCCCCCTTTCCAATTGACCTTTGCACCGCGACCCAACCCTTTTATTCCTTCCAGGGCCGTTTCTGACACAACATCGCGAAGGATTGCGGGTCCACTTTTCTTGATCTCTTTCCAGAGTCCGCCCCCGGACTGAGTCGTGTCGCCATGAAATCTCACCAAACCATTGCCTATCATGCTTTCTTGAGGTGTATCGTGACGACTGTATTTCCGTCTCCAAACTTCACCAATTCACCTGTTGTCTCAGCCACTTGCACTTCTATTATGTCCAATGTCTCCTTGCGCACAGGAATATATTGAATGTGGAGAGGCTCAAAATACTGAGCTCCTTTTCCAGTGCGACTGAAATTGATTTCTCGAAGCAAATCCGTCACTTGGTCCCCCACCACAGAGCTTCCACCCACGTCGGAATACACGAACAGAGAACGTTTCTCATTCCCTATCACATTCTGAAATGCACTATTGAAGTTCGTGAAACGCCAGTTGCAGTAAACGGACAATTTGAGGACTCCCTCTTCGACAACCCAATAACGCCATCCGCTATCAATATCGGGTCTACCTTTGGAAATATCCTTGGGATTGAGTTTTGATTCACTGGTGAATTCCATCTTCATGTTGGGACCGAGGCGGTATGTCGTATCTTTGGCGTAGGGCTTGATCCACCCCATTTGAAGTGCCACCTTTTGGTTCAATGCCATCAGGTAAGGGTTCCCTGGGGTTTCCGTGACATAATCTATGTCCAGCTTGGTGTTGTCCAGCACTAGGTCTTGACCTTCCCACTTGAACTCATAGTTGCATTTTTTCCCATTAGGTAATGTCACAGAATCTCCAGTAGAACTTTTATAATTTGTGACTTGGGCAAACTTGAAGATGAGGGCTCTCATGAAGGTCAGACCGTCCACTATGTTGTTGTCGTGCAGGATGTCTTGAAATGTCAGATTCGTTTCAACGGGGTTCGTGACAGAACTTGCATGATGGACCTTGAGCCATTTGGCATTCAGGAGAGGATTATCCAACTCCTTGAACGGTTCCAGATTGATGGCGGCATCGGGTAACGAGATGGCACTCAATCCCACTTGCCATCCGGATCCATCCAATTGTATCGATTGTGGCAAACGGATCTTGTAATGATTGGCTTTGTTGTTGGGAAACTCCTTCTTGTTACTGTGACTGGGTAAGGTGAGGTAGAATGGATCACTCATGCTTGAAATGCAATGTCACTGTGGTCACTCCCGAGGTGAAGTCCGTCAGAGCACCGGTGTTCTCGGCCACTTGCGTCTCGATAATGTCCAGTACATCGCTGCGCACAGGTATATATTGGATATGTTTGGGTTCGAAATAATGCTCTTCGGGATTATAGGGTATTTCTCTCAAGAGATCCGTGATCTGATTTCCCATAATCACACTCTGACCCACACTCGAGTACACGTACAAGGAACGTTTAGGAACAACAGTGTGCGTGTGACTTCCAAACGCTTCCTCGAAACTTCGATCCAGGTTCACGAACACCCAGTTAATGTACACACTCAGGTACAAAGCGTCAGCATCCGTCTTGAAAAAAAGTTGGTCCCGGTTTCCAATCACATCGGGAGGCGTAGGAACTTCATGATTCACAAACTCTTTCCTCAGATTGGGTCCCAACACGTAACTGCGGTACCCCCATTTAATCCATTTCATTTTCTTGGCAAATTCCAGTCCGATCATTATAGCTGGCCACACACGATTTTTGTCAGTTACTGAACCAATTCCAGCACTGTGCATAGTGCGCGACGTTCTGGAATTGTCCATGAGACACTCTCCGTGATCCGCGCGATGCATCACCACATACGACAACGCCGGTAAAACATTGTACTCGTAGTTTGGATCCGTGTCCTTGATCTCCACGACTTGATCCGTTCCTTTATTCTTGTAGCGTGTATCTTGCATCATGCTACTCGATTTATCCACCTCGTAAGTGTCGTCGACCTCGGCTTGATCTCCAAACGACCCCAAATATCGGCGACGTATCTCATTCATCAACTCCGTTCCATTCCTTGGGGGTACGGTCAAATCCGATTCTCGGACAGTCACCCATCTCGGACTGACCCACAGACCTGACGAGTCCCACTCGGCATACCAATGGAACCGGAACAGAAAAGGATTGGTCAAGTTCATTCGCCTGGTCGTTCGAGGTGTATGCGTGGACAGTGGTAGCGAGACACCACTCAGTCCCACTTTCCAACCCGGTTCTCGGAACTCAAGTGGATAAGGCAAACGGTTCTTGAAACTGTTCGCTTCATTCGATGGGAACTCCGCCACACACGCATTGCTGCTCAATTGCACGTAAAGGTCCTTCATGGCTTCGTCAACACGTCCTTCTTGTTCAACCAAGTGTCATACTTGTCTGGCCACCCTTTCCAACGCACCAGCACTTTATCACCTTTGCGTTTGACAATCTTGTCGATCCTAAATAGGTCTTCGTCCTCCACGGTCACCTTCTGCAGATCTTGCGCATAAAATGTACCTTCGATCGGTGAACCATCCCATTCATTCACCTTATACGTAGGCACTTGACCTTTTCGCACCCCGCGCACCACAAAGACTTCTTCGGTCCAACCGGGCAGATACCCTTTCTTGAACTGCCTGAACTTCTTGTTGAGTCTCACGCGATCCCCCACTTTGAACAGGGGTTTCTTCCATTTGCCTTTCTTTCCATAAAGGGTTTCCCACACTTCGGGGGTATTGGTCAGAGTGACTTCATTCGGGGCTCTCTTGATACTGCGGTGGAACGATCGATTGTAACCTCGTACGAGATCTTGCAAGACCGGGACAAAGTTCAAGGTGTTCTTCACGGTGAAGTAACGATACAGGCGTTGCTTCAAGGTACGATTGAAACGTTCCACGACACTGGCTTTGGTGTCACCACTGGTCGAAAAGTGATGAATGTTTTTCTTTTTCATCAAGGCTTGGAAGGTCTTATTGTAAAATTCCTTGCCATCGTCCGTCTGAAGGTTGATCGGCTTTCGTCCCCCTTTCAAGATCTTGGCCAAGGCATCCGTCACAGCGCGACCCGTCTTGTTCTTCACGGGCTGCACCCAGGCATGTTTTGAAAACACATCCACCACCGTCAGAAGGTATCGATAGCCTCGATTGTACTTGGCAATATTGATCACTTCGATCAGATCCGCCGTCCACTGTTCGTCGATTCCAAAAACGACCACGGGTGAAGTGGGAAAACGACGCCGTTGCGGTTTATGCAACGTGTACCCCAAATCTCGTTCCAAGACCTCGCGCGCCCTTTTGAGCGTGATCCCATTGGCCTTGGCAAAACGGGTCAATCCCCCCAAACTACCGGGTTTGAGGGGGTCGCGATACCGAGCCAACAACGTCCCGGTAGAGGGCTTCTTCTTTTTCATAGCAACCGCCAGAGTTTACGCACGCAGATTCTCCACAGTTCGTAACGACTATCCCGGACTCGCAGATACTTTTCAAATGAATCGGGTTGACGTTTCAACCACATGATATAAACGACAAAACGCATCACATTTTTCTCGACATTGGTCTCGTCAAACACTTCCAATGGATCAAACTCACTACTCGGAATATCACCCTCCCCATAGGCAGCAAACACTCTTTCGCATTTACTGCACAATCGGACCCAACTCCATCGATCAGACATTCTACGCCACACCTTGGAGAGCTCAGAGCACATCACACTCAATACCAAAGGCATGACTGAAGTCAAATCAACATTTTTATTCAACTTATATACATTTTTTCAAAACCAGGTACAAAAATTGATTGGTTCGTTTTCAAAAACTAGGTACAAAAGAGAGGGCTAACGACAGACTTCTTCTTCATCGGACGAGACGAACTCGTCAACCTCAATGTTTCGATCCACGAGAAACTCATCCTCGTAGGATTCCCAAGAATAATGCTTGCAATTACTATGGCGACAATCACTGCATTGGCCGGGTCTCCAGTTCAAAGCGGCTTCTTCATCCCCATTCACGTAAAAGGTCAGACGCATGTCCTCTTTACACGCAACGCACAACACTCTACTGTCTTCGTTCAAAGCCTTATAGAAAAAACGATCCTTCCACGCATTACGCTGATGCACGAGCTCACTCACCACCCCCTCCATTTTACAACACATTTCTCTATAATCACCTCTGTCAATGGTCAACAAGGACTCGAGACGAGTATCATAGGATTGCTCTTTCAATCGACTTGCCATGGCTTGACCGAACCTGACGGGCTCCATCAGATCCTGGATAGCATCACGACTCTTGTAATTGAGGTGATCAGGACAAAGCAGACAAATGCGATCGTCGTCCAAGCTGGGGTCTTTGCAAGGAACGAATTTGAAATCGTCCGTCACCTTCTCACGAGGCAGTATACAACACCACTCACCGCAGAAGAGATAGACCCTATCATTCCTCTTCATCAATTCCAAGATCCTATTACCCCAAAGCGGACGGCGCGACAAAATAAAATCGGGACTCACTGGAGCGACAGGAACATCTGGGAACAGATTGTCAAACAAAAGCACCGTTGCACCTGTCAAAGGGGGTTCCATGGACCCAAGATCCCTCATCTTCACATCCACCATACGAGCCACCACTTCCTTGATCTCGTTATTGTCCGTGTAATACGTCATGATGCAGCTGAGACTAACAAGAGGTCAGGTCGAGAATGACGCGACACTGAAAGCGTCGCTCCTTTTATACTCTACGAAAAACATCACTTTCACTGCGTACCCGTACTTTTTCGATCACGTTCACAAAATCACATTCACTGAGTACGAGTACTTTTTCGATCACCCCACGTTTCGTGATTGGTTCTCCCAAAGCATAAATTGAAGCACCCTCATCGAACACAAATCACTTCAAGACAAAAGCCATGGATGCAAAGACACCAGAAGGCAGCAGTGCTCAACCTCCTCCCAAACGAAGGAAGACCGAAAACAGCAAGAAGAGAAAGAAGGCAAACCTGACACTAGATTTCAGCAAGCTCAAACCAGGTAGGACTCAAAGCACCTTAGATCGATGGTTATTCAAACCCAAGTCACCCGCGCGCGTTCGGTTCAAGGAACAAGTACTCATAAAAGAAATCATTGGACCCTCAGTCAGTTGGACCACAGTAACCCTCAAAGGGTTCTCGCACCGCAATTCCACTTTTGCCAAAAAACGGGCACGCTTAAAACAAGCCATGGCTCACACGCATCGCTTGCGAAGACAACGACTCACTCCCAAGAATGCGCGAAGAATCGTTCACATCCTGGAAAGGATGAGACGAGAAAACACCAAACTCGGATACTAACTGTTCCTTTCTCCATGCAGAACCCATAGGAACCATCCTGAATCTGCAGAAACTGCCACAACACACTGGATCCGACCAGAACCCCCTACACAACCTTCCACAACACATAGGAACCCATGAAGGGCCACGATACATAGGAAACGTCCGGGATTTTCCAGATTACAAGAATGATCCAGAGTACGCAGGAACCATCCAGGGAGGTCTCATGACTCTCCTTGGACCGGTCGAACTACCGCCCACACCCGACGACAAGGGGGAAATCGTCGAAGTACAAGTCTTGGAAGAAGGGAAAGCACCGAACGTCGAGGAGGGGGCGTTCGACCCCGACGAATTCTTGAAGAAACTAGAACACTGTCGCTACAGTCCCTACTGTCCCAGGTGTGATGTGCCCATGAACTATGGAAGTGTCCCATGCCCCGACGGAAGCATTTTTGAGTATTACAGGTGTCCCTCAACGAGATTCAACACCAAGTGCTATGTGACATGCCCCACCAAGGAAGCGAAAGAGTACCTGAGACGCGTGAAAGAACAGACCCACCCCTGCTACCAAAAGATTGACCCTGCCCGTTTTCGTTGCGATTGCCACAAGTCCTTGGTACTAGCCACTTCCCACTCAGTCAACAACCCGAATCGACTGTACCTCAAGTGCCCCAAACGCACCTGTAATTTCTTTCAGTGGATCAATGAACAACCCAGAGGCATGGCCAGACACATTCTCATGGACAACTGACTTTTTATTGACACTTTTTACATTGTTTTGCCAGGGGCGTTGCTGGTCTTTTTTATTCTAACATTTTTATTTGTACATTTTATTAAACATTTTTTCATTGAACAACGTGTCTCAATGTATCGTCTCTGTCCAACTGATGACGCATTTCTTCTTGGCCTTCCTGGTTGAATGTCATAAAATAAAACTCTATCACTTCAATGTGACTTTGGGCGAGTCTTCGCTGACGCGGTTTCAAATGTTGATGGAAAGGCTCGAATCCCCAACACATCATCAGCTGCGTAAAAGTAATTCGATCCACTGGTGGTTTTGCCCCCGCACTGAACCAATCAAGGTTAACCCGAATGGCAATGATCGCATTAAACAAGTTCCTAGCAAACACTTTCTCCATCCGCGCGTATCTCGACTTCCACCGCGTCCAATTCTCCCGCTCCTTATCAAAGAAGGTGAATATCAAATTCACCATAAAGTCCAGCTCACTCGACTTGGCGAAGCGACTGACCTCGACTCGCCCCGCCAACACGTCGCGTATCGCCACACCCGCTTGCTCATATTCGGACACCCAATTCGCGTTTATCTCATCACAGGCCTCCTCGTAACTCAGTTCGCCTCGTCTCGGTACGTGCACTGCACTACGCTGCAACTCACGCAACGCCATCCTTTTTTTAAAAAACGCTCATACACTGGTCAACAGCAGAGTGACTCTCCGAAACGCCTCTCCAGCTATATAGGATTCAATCCACCAATCAGAGCGCAGGAAATCGTCACGTGGTAAAATCGACCACCGGGGGGATGGGGGGGTATCCCCCCTTCTCACAACCGACAGGGGACTGGACCCCAATCGAGAGAGACTGGGGTCCAATTTCGGACGACTGTATAAAAAGCGCAGCGCACTGCTCACTCGCCACTTGCTGAATCAGACAGAGCATCTCGTCAAAAGCCATGGAAAGCAAACCAGGTGAGTATCGCATTTTCATGGATATAAAAACAGGGAGCACACCCCTCACCACTTTTTCTCTCGCTCACAGACAAACATTGTTACCTGTGCAAGCAGACCAGACCCTGTTGCAGGCAGCCCCTAATGGAATTGAGTGAACGTGGGCACCACGAAAAAATGGTCCATCCCATCCAAGGGCCTTTGAGAGAGGCATGGGGACTGGGCAGTGTGTGGGTGACATGTTGTCGCAAGTACCACGGCATGTACTATGATGCAGTGACCAAACTCTATCAACCCATATTCCTGGGGGATAGTGAACAGCAGGCCCTCGACAGAGTGAACCATGTCAAATCCTTCCTGGAAGACTTTTGTATCTAGTTATAAGCATGGAAAATAAAAACATTTTTCTTGAGTTTAAAAAGTTGTCTGTCTTCTTTCACAGAAAACAATGACCCTCAAAAAACAAACCAAAATGAGGTAAGACCCTTGGCTTGCAAAATACGGTTAGACGAACCACACCCAGGGGAAGACACTACTCTCATCTATCTACACAATCAGTTCCCTCACTCATGCTACGAACGAACAGACCTATCCCACTTATGGATCTACGGGCGCATCTTCGAAACCACTTCGGGCTATCACGGCGAATTCTTCACCCCCGAAAACATGATGTTATCCCTTATCCACTTAGGAGGCAATGAAACAGAGACCCTCAGGATGATGAAGCGTATCACACAACAACACATGTACATTTTATCCTTAAAGGACTGTCAATAACAGTGTTTTATTTTCAAATAAAATTCAGAGTTTCTATTTACAACGTTTTTCAATGACTCCAACACAGTATTTTTACAGATTTTTTCAATCACTCCTCCTCAGACACAACAGCCACAAAACGTCGGAACGTCGCTTCTGATCTATTCACGTCTGCACTTCGCCACACCTTCCACGCTTCATCAAAACCATCCGACAGGCGCAGCAAATTCATTGGCTTGTCCCTGAGAGTTTCGTCTCCGCACAGCTTTGCACAAAGACCATTTCGGAAACCCTCCATCTCCACAGCAAGACTGTTAACCTCTCTCTTCAGGATCGAGTCCACACAATCATGGACCACCATGCCAAACAACTCTTCATACGCGGACTCGCCCTCACTCTTGGCAACTTTAGAAACTTCCTTCAGGACACGCTTGCACTCTTTTCCATTTTCTTCCATCTTCGATTTCAGATCACTCGCACATGCACGCAGCTCTTCCGCAGTTGGTACTTCAGTGGGCTCCATCTCACCAGATCAAAGTGACTCGTCTCGAACCACGAACTCACCTTTATACACACCTTCAGGCGTCGTCATTCGTCAATCAGTCTTGCCATCACTTTCACTGCGTAACCGTACTTTTTCGATCACGTTCACATTCACTGAGTACGAGTACTTTTTCGACCACGCGCCACCGTTGCTAAGGTAAACAAAAACCCGTTGCTATGGGCCGCCATCTTGGATTGCGAAACGCATAAATTTGCATAATTTATTCCATACAAACCCTCTTATTCCTACCTCATTAAGGGTTGTGACGTCACAAAATGCTGCCCTCTGATTGGCTAGGCCCCTATGAGCGTCCTTTACTACTCTCACAGATGGTTTATCTGAACATGAAACAGGATCAGTAAATCCCTTTGACAAACTAAAATACATGAAAATAACCTTGTAAATATCTGTTCCTTGAAATTTCTTTTTGACGTTGAATCCAACCCTGCAAATGGAAGAAAACAATAACTTCTACTTACAGTCCTGGACACTGGCATCATTGTTAGAAATGAATGTAAAATTTTTATTGTTGACTGACCAGTAAGTCTTCTAGTCAAATTTACAACCATGCAATATCTCAGTTTTGCAACAAAAAATTTGCACTTACAATCAGTCTCCACAGTGATGCCACAATTTCATTTCAGGAAACAAATAAACAAACAAACAGACAATAGCACATGTACAAGTAAACAAATAAATAATTATAATTCTTACTTGGTTTCCACCATTTCATTACTAGTGCGACTTCTGTTGTACTCAGTCGAAATGTATTCAGTTCTTCTTAGCCATGATACATTCTTGTTGTGATGCGCCGTTCTGTATTATGGGTGATACAGATAAAATGCCATGTAACTGGAGGGCGTTTAAAATGAAACAACAGGAGGAAGTGGCATGCAGGGGGAGGGGAGAACAGAATCAGAAGTAGCAATTATACTCGTCTGTTCTTTATAACCTTAATTGAAATCTACATGTACATTAAGTCCAGGCATGAACTTTATGTTTACATTTGTACACAGCATGATGCTTATAGTTGTATGCATCACATATGCAAGGAAGCCTTTCCTTACATTTCATGTACATGGGAAGTTGAAATATCACTATTCGCTCAAACTTGTCTGAATAGACATCCTTACAAGCAGTCTTGAAATTAAAAGTAAAACATCCTTCTTGAAGCTGCATCAGATTCTAGACTTTACATGTAAGAACAAGAATTCAGAAATACATTGTACATGTAAATACCGTTTTTTATCAGGCAAATTCACTGCTTCCTCTTCCAGCAGTTTTTCATCATCAGGATCCAGAGACACTATTATTTGACAAATAAATCAGTATATGTACATGTCCATGTAACATAACCTGGATTTGAAACATAAGCTAACAACTTAAAAAACTTGACAGTGTACAAAGACAGCAAAGAGTTCAATAGCCCAGGCTACCGGATTGCCAGTGGGATAAGAGATTCTATCCTTTGCTTGCTCAAGGGAAAAGTATTTTAACCTATGTTTAGAATATTTCTGAGGAGATTTAAATAACAGAAGGAAGTGAGGGAAGAGATCACATTTGTTTCTTTTTTTGGGGGTGCCTACTAGTTAAAATGTCTTTTTGTACTAAGTGTATCCTTACCCTAAAAAAAAAAAAAAAATTGTTTTCTTTGCCCTAATACAACTAAAGTAGTTGGCAAAATAATAGTACATGTAATTGGTCGTTAACTCATCAGTTAACTAATTACTGTGTAATAATCAATAAATTATCGGACAACTGGATGTTGTACCAGAGGATATGTATTATGAATATTTTAGAAACTCAAAACACACGTTTTAGTATATACATGTATAATATAAAGTTGAGCTCTGGCGGCCCGAAGGTCTAGCAAGTGGAGCACCATATGTACTCATAGGAACCAGTGAATTGCTTTTCTCATGGTCATCATACATGTAGCTAGCAGTATTGCCATACTCCAGCTAATATGCAGCATTGGTTCACAGTGTACATCTGATATTGGACATCCATGTTATGGTCAACATATTGACACCTGTAAAAACAAGGTATCTGCTAACCAGTAATGCTGGCTCAAGTTTAGAGGTCATCGAGGTCAAATGTTTTTTTTGTTGAAGACTGTTGACCGCTGCCCAGGTACTGGTTTTCGATTGGATCACAGGTTCAAGCCAAGTTAACTTATTGCAATCAGGAGCTCTGCTTTTAGGCTTGGCCAAATCTATACATTAAATTAAATATTTACCATTTGGATCTAGAGCATATGTATCAGGGTCAATAAGATCAATATTGACCCCAAGATCAACTTCTGTCAACATCTCATGTTTGTAGTTTTTCTCCAATGATGTTGGCTTGTACTGCACAAACCTGATAATCGAATGGAGAAATTTACAATTTACACTGCACACGTCAAAAGCAAAATCATAACGGTGATTATCATGAACGTCACAAAAAATTTGACCAGTGGATAAACAACTACACAAAGGAGGACAGGGAAAACAAATGATCCCTCAAAAATACATTTCTTAAACTAATTTAATGGTTCACCAAGTTCAAACAAAAGGAAATTATGATAGTGGTGGTGGTTGGGTACAGATATTAATTATGATTTTCTTGTTTTCAGTTTTCTCCTTAGTCTCAGTTTCGGCTGAGAAGATATGTCACACAGACAGTGTTTTATTTTGCCTGCTTTTCAAACCACCTTGAAGTTCGTTAACAATACAACATGTAGTCTAAAACATGAATGTGTTGTAGGTCAAAATGAAATTCAGGTTAAAATGATTTTAACCTAGTTTGATTCTCAATTTCCTTTGTCTTCTAACCCTAATTATTCATGATCCTTGAATAATTAGGGTTAAGAGACAAAGGAATTTCATTTTAACCTGAATTTCATTTTGACCTACTGTACGACATATGCGTCATATTTTCAGTGTTTGGAAATGTGATCAAACATGGTCGTTCATGTTTGATACATTGTTCCTCAGAAATTTAGCCAAATTCAATGCTTGAGTTTTGCTGTCTCAAAATTGTTTCACAGGTAGACACATCTCCTATTTTGGGTTGTGAGGGTGTCTGCTTATGTGAAGTTTGAATTTATAACATTATTATACTGATGTGCGTTGACATTTTGAAGGTATTCATGTAAAAACCCTGATTCACCATTGCAACATTTGTATAGGGCTGTCACACAGGCATAAAAGACTTGAGCTAGAGTTAGACTAAAACAGCATTTTAAATAATTTTTCTAATGAGACTAGATTTTGAATGTTCTTGAAAAGTGGGTTACCTGTTTGATTCAAAAGGATAAGCAATAAACTTAGCATCAAAAGGAATGTCTGGAAGATTGTTGTTGTACTTTACTCTGGACACAAAATCTGCTTTGCTGCAATAAAGGAAACATCACAAAATGAACTTAATCATTCAACAATGAAAGATTATGTTTGCTACAAGGAAGGTAAATTCAGCATCAGTCCAATTAAGTGGCTGATATGTACAGGCATAGCATATCCCAGAATACAGGAAAGCAATTGGCTGTTCAATAGTATTACACCCAACCCTCCCATCATGCACCGCAGTACATTGATTGTGTTGACAACTATAATTTCCTATATTTCCTATGAAAATAGTTATGTAACGCTCTCTTGTGGTACCTATACAGCCGTACCATGGAATGTTCCACTTGTCACTTGTGTTTTCTTGGTCTACACACTTGCCTAGAGGATTGCGTGTATACCGAAAAAATACAAGTGACTTGTGGGATATTCCACATGTGGATTACCACTCGAAAATATGTATTTAGAAGCATTGCAATTATTGCGTATCTAACAGTTAACCAACTTGTGTGATAGCTACTGCACAGTAAAACAAAATACAAATTTGCAGCATGTCATACAGTATCTCTTCCTACAATGTATGAAATTAATATTTTAAATAAAGGTAAAGTCTGCAAACAAGCCAATGGCTCATTGGGCTGGAGCTTATCCCGGTTTCTGCAGCATGAAGCGACTAGGAGTATTTCTACTCCCCCCTGGATGGGATGCTAGTCCATCGCAGGGTTACCCCCAGCATCAAATTTGCCGGTACCCATTTATACACCTGGGTGGAGAGAGGCACCATGAGAGTGAAGTGTCTTGCCCAAGAACACAACACAGTGTCCCCGGCCAGAGCTCAAACCCTGAGTGCTCACTATGGAGTCGAACACACTAACCATGAGGCCACCGCGCCTCCTACAATATTATAAATAAGTAGTAAAAAGTACAACTGCTGCGTTCTTGATCATTCTTTAAAAAAAATGTATTCAAAAGTGGCCAGCTCACTGATATCTGTGAATAATTAAACTACATGTATATAAAATGTTAAGGCTGACTTGACTTGACGTCAAAATGAACAGACTGATTTAAAGCATCTGCACAATGCACAACAACTCTTACCTAACTGTTTGACGAAGTGAACTCTGCCTGTGAAATAAAAGACAAAATATAAAAATGACCAACACTTTCTCTTCAAAATGGAGATCAAGGACTTTCCAGCTTAGTTCATGGGTTCGACTACCAACCGTTGTTGGCCGAAATCGAGCCTTTGCTTTCATCGTAGGGACACGAAATAGATAAACAGTGGGAAAAGATAGCATTCCGTCAGTGATTTTAGTTTTGTTAGCATCACCAATGCTGATAACACATCTGTTATCTTGGTGAAAACAAAAAAACACAGCGAGATTGTTGTCAAATAAAAGCGTAGAATACGATGTCATGAAACTTACCTTCTGTCTGGATCCCTGTTCTTAACACCATCCTGGATTGTTGGAGCCATGTTGAACGAGGAGTCACTCCGAAGAAGAAGAAAACACCTCTCTAAACCAAAACTCTCACGCTACATGGCTACAAGATGCAGACATGTGCGGCCACTGCTTCCAAATCCAAGATGGCTGCCTTAGAGACAGGAGAAAACTGGTACTGAGTCTAGATCCAGGGTCGGCCGAGTCGGTCTTGTTTCGCAAGCAGTTAATTGCCGGACGTTTAACTGGATGTCAATTGTCAAAAAACAAACTAGAACATTTAAATTATAAACAGATATTTTCCTAACAAACTACACTGATCCCAGGAAATAAAACATCCCCCCCCCAAAAAAAACAACCTCTCCCCCCCAAAAAAGAAAACAAAAATAAGAGATTTCACTATTACCAAAACGCGCAAAAATGTTTAGAAAGGCAACTAAACAGTGTTTTAATTTGTAGAGCACCGAAAAGTTAAATTTACCAACAAAATTTGACACCATGGCATGAAAATGACACATTTTTATGTTACGAAGAAAGTTGATTACAAACTGATATCAACAAATCAATTACTTTCTGTCAGTAACTGATGACTTTCCAGAAAAAAAATCGGAATGAAATCTCAGTTAGGAAAATTGGTCGGCGAAACCAAAGCGACACCCTGAAATCAGTTGACTTTACCCAATAGTGGTTAGGACACAGCTTTCAGAAAAATAAATACAAAAAATTAAAATAAACTTAAAAACGACAGTACACTTCAGGACAAAGTCTTGATTAAAGAACTTGAAAGTACTGTATATAATTAATATAAGTTAGTGTTTTATTCTTTAGCTTTTCTAGTTAACACGCGATCCGATCTTCAATTGGAAAAGGAAACGACTGAACTCTCGACTATTCTTTGAATTCATGAATAAAACCTTCTGTTATTAAGCTCCCATTGTGTATTTAATAAATGTTTACCAAGAAAGTTCATTAATTCTCCAAGAAAAGTTAACATTTAAAAAAAAAAAAAAAAAATCGCGCTTAGCGGGGGAAAGTTGTCATCGCTTTCAGAAATCGTTTCTTTCCCCATAAAGAATACTATTTAACTGAAACTAAGTTAAACTTGGAGGAATTGTATATTAACACGTTTGACCAAACCTCATAACAATTATATCCAATTTCCTTGACCCCTTAACTGCAACTGTAATGCAAACTTCGACTACATCGTGTCAAAGCGCCACAAAATTCATGCAATCCAAAATAACACTTTATTCCAACATTTGATCGCAAGTCGGTCTGTTTTATAGTTCAACAGTTAAACTAGATAGTGAACTTAGTAAATCACTTTTAGCCAAATCCAGGAAAACAGATACGTTAAATTTCCGTTGTTAACCAAACAGGTTTTGATCTTTTTTCATTTAACACTTCATTTCAGCTATTTATTTTTAATCTGTTATTGGAATCCGTAAGAAAACAAATGGCCGGCAATATTTCAAACGATGACAATTAATCTAGCACTCCTTTAGAATCGTTTATTGTATGAAACACCTCTTCATAAATCATCCTTGTATTTTTGACAGGTAGTTTTTCTTCCCCTATATTGCACAATTTATTCGAGTTTCGTACTGAACATAATTAGACGAAAAAGACTAAGTTCTTTTTTTTCTGTTTATCTGTTTATTTCAGCTGAAATAGAAATACGGCTTCGTTTCAAAGACATGGCAAATTGGAAAGCCTTTGTTCCAGTTGTATTTTGTTTACATCTCTTCGTCCATTGCTCTCAAGGTAAGTTTCAGTTTTCTGCGGAAGACGCTTATTTGACTCTAGTAAAATAATTTAATTCTTCATTTCAACTGAACGTAACTGATTCATCATTTTACACTGCAACCTCGATCTGTTACCTTTCTTTCCCTAGCGAGTAGCAGCAAGAAGTCGTAAATCGAGCCGATAATCATTCACCGTTTTTTCAGAGACCGTATTTTAGCGAGCGAGCTCAAAACAGAGACCCTTGTGTAGTTTGACACCCTTATTATTCATCAAATTTGTAACAAAAAAATTGCGGTAGGTAAAATCGTAAGAGTGTGATTGATATAAAGTTGGTACTGAACTGACAGACGAAGGTGGTTTCGCTACACCCTGCATCGAAATGACATCAAGGTGAGAAAGAAACTTTGCACAAATTAAAGAAAAGCCTTTTCTTTCAAGATAAGGTTCGAAGAACCTTATTAATTCAAAACCCGCCTTATAAGCCCTCGTTGAACGAGAACAGTAGCAAAAAGTTGAACGCCGAAAGTTCAATGAGCGACGACAGTTTTCTTTGACTCTTTGCAAGTGTGGGCCAAACCTGAGCTAGAAACATTTGACGAATTTCGAGAAAAACAAAGCAGAGGGAACGTTTGGACTCTGTCATACCATGCTCTCGCTTAATCATTTATTTATAGTTATCAGCCATTGTTGCCCAGAACCGTGAGATTTAGCATACTCGACGGATGATGTTCAACCATGTTACCCAAGCTAAAAATCATATCTGATTAGGAAAAACCCTGTTAGAAAGCTCGCTCAAAGCCGTTATTCGATTTCTTTTTCATAACCAAACAGCAACTGTAGAAAAATGTGTCTTCTCGTTCTTCCAAATTTACACTCTTGGGAGCAAGGATGGCGCAGTGATGAGGGCGCTTGCCTCCCACCCATGTCGCTCGGGTTCGATTCCGGCCCGATGTCATATGTGGGTTGAGTTTGTTGTTGAGTCTCGCCTTGCTCCGAGGGTTTTTCTCTGGATTCTCCGGTTTCCCTCCCTCCACAAAAA
>OZ026600.1:1493200-1495700 GCA_964020085.1 Micromussa lordhowensis | reverse complement strand
AACGCAGACGTATTTCCGGCTGTCACTGGTTCCGCCGAAAATAACGTCTGCGAACTCGAGCCAGAGATTGATTTCCGTGACGTCAAAACTTTTGTTCCGATGGAATATGACACTCGCGTACACGCGCGACTCCGCAGGAACCGGCGATAATAATATTTTAGAACTGGAACTCGTTCGCAATGAGCGCCATCGAAACACCGAACAAGATTTTAACTTCCGAGGTTTGGTTTCTTTGCAAGGCAAACGTTTCCAGTGAAGAAAAGATAAAGGTGTTTGGAAAAAGTACAGTGGCAATTCACTCATTAATTCTGCGTTGAACTGAAGTCGATCTGTCCGTCTATGTCGGGAGCGATCTTGCCGCCATTTGCTGTACCAAATGTTATAATCGTCTGCTTCGCTACAAAAGAGCTTTGGACAGAGTAGGAGAAATTGAAAATGAAATCAAACAAGATTTCCCAAATGACGCTGGGCCCGGCCGTTTGATTAAAACTGCGTGCAAGTACAGTATGTAGATTCTTATCACGGATATCATATTTGTCCTCGTACGTTTTTCTTCGGAGACGCCGTAGCTTTACTTCGAGAAAGCTATACGTTTGTCTAGAGACGTTCTTATGTTGTTTGCATATATCTGATCGAGGTTATGTTTCTCGAGCTCGATGTATTGTTTTATTCCTCCTTTTGTTCGTTCTGACACCACATGATGTAGCTGTTTACGCGCAAGTCTGTTGACTGCGTTATCTGTGTTGCCCGGCGTCACAATATATGATGCAAGTAAGCAACATGTTCACGGTGTCGTTCACGGTAAATTTCATAGTTTGTCTCTCGAAAGCAAATTCTTGGAGACATATCTTGCATTAGAAATGAGTCTAAACAATGCATAAACACAGGGCAAATTACAGAGGTGTCAAACTCTGCAAAGCGACATGCCGATAACAGCGGAAACTATGCAGACTTTGCTATAGCACAGTCTAACGGCTCAGCTCTACTAAAAATTAATCTTTATAACACAACATGAAGTGCCCTTCATAAACACGAGTGAAGCAACAAAAAGGTCGAAAGACCGAACAGAGAACGGCAAATGTACAAATGTCACGAACCGTAGGAGTCTTGTAGGCTAGTCAACCTCATTTTACAATGGGCAAAGCCTGAAATACAACAGACTTTCCAAATCCAGTTGGAAGATTAACAAAAACAAATCGCAAGGCTTCCTCTTGATGCTTATTGAGGCTATCAAACCCGAAAACATCCCACACTTTCCTGAGCGCATCCTCCGCCATTTTTTAACACGCGTTTGCGAGAGCTCCACGCACGATTTCTAGGTGTTACCTCTTCGGATAGACTATGCAAGGTGAAATGTGATTGGTTTACAAGAGCAGACGTCACGGAAATCGCTCTCGTGGCTCGAGTTCGCAGACGTTATTTTCGGCGGAACCAGTGACAGCCGGAAATACGTCTGCGTTCGCAGGCTAGTTTTCTGTCGGTGAAACCGGTTTTTATTGACGCGCATGATCATTCGTTTGTTCTTGTCGAGGTTTTCAACGGCCATTCGCCTGCGTAAATGGCGAGATCACGCAAACTGCACGCGAGCGAACAAATTATCTCTTGGGGCTTCGGACTGAACAATACCTAAACCTATTAAACTTATAACTTTTTACCTTACAAAAATTATTAGGTTTATAAGAAGTTTACCACCGTTTTCCTTGATACGCGACTTTGGAAAACAAAACACCCGCGGAAACGTTTCTAAAGTTTCAGTCAGTTTTGCGTGATATCGACAGATCGGATCGAAATCCACCAATCACAGCCACTAGTGTGACCTTCACACCTTCTTTACGCCATGCTAAGCGGACTGTGATTGGTGAATTTCGATCCGATCTGTCGATAACATGTATGATTGACGGAAATTTTGGAAACGTTTCCGCGGGTATTTTGTTTTCGAAAGTCGCGTATCAAGGAAAACGGTGGTAAGTCTCGCTCAGTTCGTAGCCCTAAGACAAATACGTGCAGAGATAAATTATTTGCGTGTAGATTTGCTTGATCTCAGAGTCATTCATGCATGCGAATGGCCGTTGAGAAACCCGACCTGCCCGTCTTCAGTTATAAATTTCAAGGAATATTTAATGTAACTGTGTTTAGTGAGCTAGCCCATCATACTAAAACTAAAATGATAATTTTTACGATTAGACTGCTACAAGGTTTCAGACTTTTTCAGGTAAATCGGCAATGAATTTTCCGGGGTCGAAATCATTTTTAAAGATTTTCGCCCTCTGTGCGGACATGTCAAATTTCATGATTAACATGCCTTGACAAGGAGGTTGATTGAGGCTCGGTTACATTTGCATTGGAGCATGCTCAATAGGAAATCTCGAAGCCGCTCGCAGAGTCTCCTTCCTCTTCCCGATTTGTCTAGGAAGATCGAAGGAGTCTCTGCTCGCAGGGTAATACATCCTTAGCCTCGCATGCATGTGAAAAATCCTTTGTCTGAAAACATGACTACGAG
>OZ026600.1:1485700-1488200 GCA_964020085.1 Micromussa lordhowensis | reverse complement strand
TCAGTTACAAGCTAGTGCCAGTCCAATACCGAAAATCGTTCTCTGGTACAGGACTTCAAAAGACATGGAAAAGTGGAGAGCTTCTTTGTTATTTTTTTGTTTTCCTCTCTTCTGCTACTTCAAGCTCTCGCAAGGTAAGTTTCTGCTTTTACAAGCTTGACGAAGACGAAACATGCCTTTGACAGTAGTTAACACCAGTAACTGTTCGCATCTTTTGCCAATCAGATTTGTTAACAGTGGAATAGTGACAGAATCTGTTACAAGACATATTTCAAAAGCATCTGTTCAGAACCAGGCGTAGTTTATTTGTAGCTTCACTCTTTCAGCTCTAAGAACACCCAGGCATTGGGGCACGGTAGAATTATATAGTAGTCATTTTTCTTTAAGATCCAAATAACACTGTCATGCAAATAATAAATAAATAAATAAATACACCTCTTCCACCGCTCGGATTTCAAGAAGCAAAAATGCACAGTCTCTTACTAAAACACATTCACTTGCGCAAGCCGCAAATTTTGCATTTTACCAAATTTTGAATTATAGATTGTTTTTAGAGCAATTTTTCCATCATAGTAACATGTAATCTTCAACAAACGTTAAATGGAGGGAACACAATTAAAAAAAACACAATATATATCACTGTGCACTTTGAGTGTGATTTTATCACAGTACCAGAGCAAAGAAAATTGTTTATTTAGAGAGCTTGACAGCTGAACATACACAATTGGAAAGCTTTAACTGGGACTTGAAACTACAGTTGAAAACTATAATACAGTAGATAACTAAATGTTCCAAAAATAATCCCCTCTTCAGTGACATTTGCTTTCAGCCAAGAAACTGAAAAACTCTTTAAAATCACCGAAAAAAAATTAAAAGTAAGGTCGATTAGAAAGCAGGTCTCTTGAGGACATCAGAACGAACACATACCCGTGTGCACAATTCCCTTTACTATAAATTCACTGGAAATTAAAACGGAGTGTGTGCTTAAACCTCGTAAATTCGGCGAAAAAAGTTACCGATAAGTTTAAGATTGTTATTTTTTCAAAATGAAACACATAAGAGGGCCGCGACGTACAGCATACTAGACCGAAATGTCTCTCAGGTTAAACATTCCTGTGAGTGTTTTAAAAGTCCTAGAAAAGGATTGTAAATCTTTTTTGGTGTAACAGTCGTTGTTAACCGTTTTTTTTCTTAGGTAATTCGACATGGGACCAGCTTCGAGGTTAGTCTTGTCAAAGTCTTTATACTCTGAATGGAGTATTTATATGCGTATCGTTATGTAAAAGATGAAGTTGAACGCTTAGGTTTAAATATCGGTTGATGGTCTGCACTAATTTGAAACCTCTCCCTCAAAAATTTGTAAACATATTCACAACAAACAACCAAGTCCACGGTTACAACATAAGACAAGCACGCTCCTTTCGTCTTCCATTATGTAGAACCAATAGCTGGCAATTCTCTGTTTTCTATCGTGGTCCAAAATATTTTAACTTTCTTACTCTTGAGATCACTGGCTCTTCGTCTCTTGTATCCTTTAGGAAAAATCTTAAAACATCTATTATCGGCAATTACTAATTCTGTTAAGCGTACAAATATGGCTTGTCAATGCGTCATTATTTTACTGTAATGATGTATAGCTTTTGTCATCTTGTATTTCTTGGGAGGGAACCTACGTTTACAAGACCCATGGCATTTAATAGGTTCCCTCGCCATTTCCTTTTTCAATATTTTGCATACTAATGTATCAGATATCACGATTTATTTTGTTTGTCGTTTTAGTAACGTTTGGCAAATTTACTTCTTATCCACTGACTGCTAAACAAGCTGAGAAGGCCGGCTGGAAAAAAGATGCCACTTGCTCAGGTACCGACGCCAAACGGCAGAGTATTTCATTTGTTATTCCTCATTATTATATGGCGACAATAGTATGCGCGCTCTGATTGGCTGCTGAGCGGGCATTATTTTCTTGTAATGACCGGGCATTATAAACAAAAATTTGGCCAATGTTAAATTTGACCTAGATCTTGGCGTAATAAAGGCAAAAATTGTCTCATTTTCAAAGAAACTGTTTTTACTGTCCCTTCTGGTTTCGATCGCACGGCCAGGGTTTTCTCTGTTCAGTGAACATGGCCTCGAATGATCTCTCTCGCGCGCAAACGGATATTGGAAAGCGCTTCAGGTTTTTTTTTTCAGCGCTAAAAAGGCCATATAATAAACAACTTATTAACCTCGTCCGCTCGGTCATTACAGGGAAATCTCAGACCTCAGCCTCGATGTATTGACCTCGCTGTCGCTCGGTCAATACATCAAGGCCTCGGTCTGAGATTTCCCTGTAATGACCTCACTCTCGGTTAATAAGTGGTATATAATGGTTCTCGAAATCTGTTATACTTTTCGTCACTTTTCAATTTCTGATAAAAATCTGAATTTTATTAGCGGTAGTGGTTGTCATGGGAATCGTTGCTATCTGCCAAACTGGAAGAGACAGCGTGATTTGCTT
>OZ026600.1:1463200-1480700 GCA_964020085.1 Micromussa lordhowensis | reverse complement strand
CCGCATGTTATTGAAAGGCGCAGTAAGCTCTTGGCAGTTACACCTTGATTGACTGATAATTTGCATTTTCCTCTCCCGTTTAAACTAAGTTTTGGAATCGTTGCAGGAAAGGTATCAGATCTTTCTTTTGAAGCCTCTTTCAACCACTACAAGCTTTTAATCTCTACCAATCCGCTTACATTATTGAATGTTGCGTATCACTAAGAACACAAATGGTGACACAGAGAATTAACGGGTTGATTTAGCACTGAAATTTACACTTCTTAGTTAATTCTCTGTGTCACCATTTCGCTTACATTATTAGCCTACTTGAGGCGCTTTAGCTTGACTGTTCATGTCTAACAGGAAAATCGCACATTCTTACGCTGATGCTGAACCTGACTAACCGGCACATGTACTGCTAAGCTTCTCACACTTGAAAGGCCTTTCGTTACAAACAATAGTTATTTGTTTTCATTCTTTAATCTACCTCGTCAAATATGACCACCAGCGCCTTCAATAGTTATGCCAGTGCTTTTAGATTGCAATGCCGGAAAAATTATATCGCCATGGTTACCTAACTAAACCTAAGAATGGTCAGGTGAAGTACATATTCTAATTACAGACACAAGCAGGAATATCGTCCTCGGGTTGACTTCGCGTATATGTCACCTATGTAATGATCCTTGTTTTCTTTTTTGTTAGCCGGAGAAAGCGTTTAAGGGTATCTTACGTATGCTACAAGACCTAGGATTTGCTTCTGACTTCAGTGCCCCAAACTCGCTCCTATGCTCATTGTTTTTACAACAACAAACACCGCCCATTTGATTGTAATTTTTATTCTTTTTAGGCGAGTTTTAGGATAGTGTCAACCTCTAAACTCCCTTTTCGAATTTATGTGACATTTTTTGTATGTCAGATGAGTTTGAAATTTGAATAAACATGCAAGTAACAGTTTGGTGCAGATCTCCATATTTAATATAAGTGCTTTTGTACAGCAGCACTTTTGCGGTCACACGAACGTAGACCATGTTAGTTACAATGCAATAAGGACTAAGCTTGGTCAATTTATTGCTGTCTTCATAAACGGCTATCTGGTTAGACTACGATAGAGGAACAACTCGTTCCTTTATGGTTACCATGCTTGTCAAGCATGGTCAAAGCTCTCATCTCCCATCCTCGTCTGCGAAGAGGCATCATTATTATTGTTCCTTCAAATGTTTACAGTGTCAACGGTAAAAAAACCCGAGAAAATCTTTGTTTTCGAACGAACACCAAGCCTTCGCTGGCATTCACGCCGGAGGCTTGGGGCTGACGGACTAAGTTTTGATCAGAAACCTTCTATTTCAAGCAATTTAAAGAAGTCTTAAAAATCAACGCTGATTGGCTAACATAATCGTTGTTTTTGCTTTGGAATTCGATTGTTTCGCGCCCTGGTGGGTTTACAGTAGTCGCACAGTGAAAACTTGGCTTTTCCTTTACATTGGGATGGTCCAGGTAGGGCTAGAGCGCAAATTGTCGGTTTAAAATGTTATCTTGACTTTCAGTTTTTGTTCAATTTTGATCAATTGTGACAATTTAATAGTGAAAACATTTCGGCTATTTATCTGTCGTAACCTGTCATGTTGCCATAAACAAACCAGACAATTTAGTCAGTCAGTAAAACGGTTTGGGTTTTGTTGGCTATTTGTCAAAGTTTGATTGTGTCAAAAATGACGTTTATATGACAAACGTCTAAAATTGCCTGTGATTACGCTATATTTTTCTGTGTTACTTAAATCAATCCAGTACAAAAATGCTAAAACAATATTTTGTTTAAAACTCCTATTCACAACAAGTACAAATATTCTGAAATTTTAGAAAAAATAGTTAAAGACAGACGGAAAAAGTTTCATTTTTGCTAATTACTGTTTGTCATGGGCTTCATTTTAACCGCTCTAATTTATCAACGAAAACGTTTCGTCGTTTATTTATTTCTTGTCACTTTGTTTAGCGATTTATGATGACAAACGTTGCCACTGAAAAATCTTTATGTTCCTCCTTTCCCTGGCTTCAGCTAAAATGTCGATTTTATGTTAGTCCAGGTTGGGTTTTACAATCGTCAACTACTTCCAATCAAGCCCTCCTTTTGTCAAAATCGTTGTCACTATATTGACCAATCACATTGTTTTATATGCGTTGCTTGCCGTCACATGGGTGAAGTTTACTTTATATGGACAGACGCTCAACAATACTTTTAATTCAAGTTGCTTTTAATTCGCAGTTAAAGCGTATTTCTCCCAGAGGCTGCTAGTTAGCAAAATCGAAAAGGGAAAAATAGCTCTACGATGTCAAAGAAAACGTGTTTTTTCCTGCTTGGCGTTGCGGTGCTGTATATAGAGATTGTTGCGAGTTGCGGACATAAAGGTTAGTAAAAGATTTTAATTTTTAAATGTTCAAAATTAAAAAACAACTCGTCATTTTTTTGTCACAAAATATTATCAAACAGAATCATGTTTAAGTCCTGTTGTTATTGGAATGATGACACCATTGGCCTCAATTCCTAAACTTCCAAGTTGGAACGATTAACAAACGGTTTGATCGAAGAAATCATAAACATATCCGTGTTTTGATAATATGTCAAGATAAACCTTTATTATGTACGTTTATTTGCTTCCCAGCTCATACGTTAAACTAACAAGAAATAACACCCGGATAGCGACGAGCAGAAATAAAATTGAATCCTTTTTACTAAATGCTATCGTAACTGTCAGAGTTGTGAATCCAAACCTAGAACCGTATTACTTTTAATCCGCGCAAATTAACCTGATAGTTTTTAAATATAGTTCGACAAACGTTGATCTTCTGTTTGTTGCTGCGGTGATACATTATTGGCGCAAAATAAAAGTAAATTCCTATCAATTAAACTTACATTTTTCAACTCAGTTTCAATTGCTTTTCAAGGAAATAAAACCAAAACAGTTTCTGACTAATCCCCAATATTTGGAAGACTTCCTTTAGAGTTGCTTCAAAGAGCAAAACACGAATGTTGCCGACGTTTTACTTTATTATAGAAAAACTCGTTAGAGAGTTCAATGTTAGCAGAGAAAATTTTTGATACCAACAGGACGTAGTAGGCAGGGTACCCTACTATGTCTTCTTTGCGTTTTTGACCTCGGTCTCTCATCTCTTAATTACGGGTTAGAGACTGTTGTGAGTGTTTTGTTTTCAAATACACGCACGCGCTTACTGTACAATGAACGAGAAATTTTCAATACTGCACGAAGCGAAGCTGAGTGCAGTATTGAAAATTTCGAGTTCATTGTACAGTAAGCAACTGCGTGTATTTGAAAACAAAACACGAACTAACAGTCTCTAACCCTTTTAATATTCAATTTGAGTTCACTGCTGGCGATAGACTTACAATGGCTTCCCGCCTGACCTGTTTGAATGAGAAAACAATGAACGCTGCACAGTTTTTATGCGTTAACTGCGTTATTGTAATAACGCACTCTGTCACTTTGATGTCGCTAGGTAACGGGAAACCACGTGATCAATTTTAACCAATGACGCGTGCGGATTTTAGACAGTGAACGAAGATTGAATATTAAAATAGGATATTCATGTATCAAAACAACATATCCTTTACATGACAGTTTCTAGACTAAAGTGAAGCAAAAATGTATTTGGCAAAGACTAATATTAATTTCTTCATTACTTATGATTGAGATCTGCTGACTTAGGAGTTCACTTTTAAATGTTACCTGCAATAAATTGGAAAAAAAAAAAAAAAATGATAAAAAGTCTGGAGGAAAAGCTAATAAAGCCAGGTTGTTTGTTCCTTTTATTTAATTAATCCATTATTTGTATACTGCTGAGACGAAAAAAATAAAGTTTTCGAAACGATTTAGAAAGTAATTTCGATATCTAAACAAAAAAGAAAAATAATTAAAGAGAATTTAATAACATTTACAGATCAGACAAAGAGAAGTTTGTTTCTTTTTTCCCACATGAAAAGATTAGTTCCTGTCTTCCCACGAGAAAAAAAAATAAAATTTATAGTTGAAGAACCTCGAAAAGTAAGTTTCAAAAAATTGACCAACCAGCCAGACCTTCAAAGAAAAAATGCGTTATAGTTAAGGACGTTCGCGCCCAAAAACTTCCCACGCACAGATTTTTTTTAAACTTTGACTGACGGTAGAAAATGATAAGATTAGATAAAAAACGTAAAAAAAATCGGGGGTCACCGAACTCGTTTTCAAGATAAAGCGTAGCTCAGATCATTGCATTTCTACGATTCTCAGTCATTCGAGGCGATTCTGGCCGGATTCATTACTATCGGCATATATTTAAGCTGAAGAATCATCTCTAAGCTATGAGTGTTTAACACGGTTTATATAGGCCTAATTGATAGATCTTTGCTACATATGTCATTAAATCTGCTAGAATTAGCCTTAAAAAGACATCTTCTAAGTCACGCACACCTGTCTCCATGTACCAATTCGACCCTTTTTTAATAGTATATGACAAATAATTACAACTTCCCACACACAGATTTTTTTGTTTTTTTAGTATAATGTAGAGAGTTAAAAAAGGAAGTGATCTGCCGAAAAAAAAGTGGAGGTCACCGAGCTTCCAACAAAAATATTCGCACACCAAGTTAACGCAAAGGTCATCAGCTCTATATTTTGTTAAGTTTTCGACTCGGTGCGCGCGCTTGAAAATGACGTGGCACGCGCGTGACTAATGAATAGCGTGCGCACTAGAGATGCGCAGTAGCAATGGGCGCGAACGTCCTTAAACCATCTGTTTGACCTTTACGGCATGAACGAGCCGAAAATGCTGTTTTTGAATCGGCCAAACTGATCCCTCTTTCTCCGTTAATGAACTTCTACTGGACACATTGATGCAGTGATTTAGTCTTGTTGAAGGCATTGTTTACAAGTCGCATTTATAAATTCACCCGATTAAAAAAATTTCCATAATTAGAAAGAATTAACATGCAAAAGTTAGTTATTCTGCCAAACCTGAGAGGAAACAGGATTAAACATGCCTTAATAATTATCGAATTCTTACGTTTGGAGAAGTTCATATGCCAGAGTGCCAACTCTCTTCCACTAACACATTTGCAATGCTTATGTTTTTTTCCAAAAAAGAACTTCGAAGAAGCAGATCTGTCAATATGCGACAGTCACTTTTGTCTCATTCGTGACATAGTCGCTATCGTTGAATATCTGTGTCTTCCGGATTGAATTTAATGCTGATGATTAAATGTTGTGCTAATTAAGAGATTGACGGAAGCCGATTCAAACAAAGATCTTCGTAATTAAGGTAGCTCAAAACAGTTTCCAGCACTTTCCAAGACTTAAGATTTTGATGAGTCATTATCACCTCTCGTTATCACTTGATGCTACAATCATGGTGTCGCAACACTTCCCAATCACTAATGAACACATTGTTATCATTTTTGTGACACAATAGGTTACCATAGTAATAGTTTAATCTGCTAAAAACACCCTTAATTATAGCTTTAGTGGTTAATAATTCTAAAACGGCACGGTCATAGTCATTTTTCTTGGACAATTCTGTCCAAGGGGGAAAGGTGCAGTGAGGTTAAACCAACCCATGAGACAAGGCCGGACCACAACACCGGGAACTACGTGCCCTACTCTTTGCAACAAGTGCGTGGGTTCTTTAACGTCCCCTGCTAACCATGTAACACTGAAGATGCAGGAGACGGGGCCTACGATTTATAGTCCTTATACGAGAAGACTTGAACGTCTAACCACAAAGGCAGCACATTCTGCTCAGTTATTTTAAGACCCTGAGTGTTGGTCCGGTCTGGGGCTCGAACACTCGACCTTCCGCACAGCAGACTGGCGCTCTACCAACTGAGCTAACCAGGCGGCGGTTTTTTGATAAGCATGATAAGACGCAACTTTTGCCCAAGTTTTTAAAAATCTGAACATAGGGTTCAGAGCCAACTTAAAGTTTTGAAAATGTAAGGTGGCTCTGGACCCTACGTACAGAATTTTTTAAAACTCTAGCAATAATTGATAATATAAAAAGTTCACCATGCCATCTTTGAATTACAAGCCCCTAAAGCTATAATTAAGGGTATCTTTAGAAAGCCATACAGTTGCTATGGAAACCTATTGTGTCACGAAAATGATACCAACGTGTTCACTGATGATTGGGCAGGTTTTTTGATACCATGATTGCAGCGTCAAGTGACAAAGAACGGTTAAAATGACCCATTAAAATCTAAGTCTTGGAAAGTGCTGGAAACTTTTTTGAGCCACCTTAACATCGCTGGTAGTCAGTTTTTTTTATATAATTCCTATATGTTGACGCTTCACGTCAGTTCATATTGCATGATCGAAAAGGTCTTATAATTACTTGTCGTTTAAGCGTATTGTGAAGACTTTTAAAATTTTCGTAACTCTGTTAGTTTTTAATCTTTTTGTATATGATTATGCAACTAATATGTACAGTGGAATCCCGGTTTCTCGAACCTCCAGGGCCCAGAAACGCAAATTGGTTCGAGAAATCGGAGAGTCCGAGAAATCGGGGGTAAAATTACAGTGTTTGACTGAGGAGGGAACGACTTTTGGTTCGAGTTATCGGGAGGTTTGAAAAAATGAGAGTTTGAGAAATCGGGATTCCACTGTAGAATCAACTCGTTCATTGGCTGAGACATTTTATATCTTTATAATTTTGAATTAAATATTCATTTGATTTGTTCCCAATTCTGAGTTTGTTTTTTGTAATTTTTTGAAGAAAACCCCATGACACAACGCCACATTAAAAAGAACAGTTGTAACATTACAATTAATTCTTTCTCCTCTATGATGACAATATCTAGGGAACTATGTAACATCCCCTAACTCCAAGCAATTACAATTATAGTAATTAAGATTCTTCTTTAACGCAGTGTTTTCCTCTCTTAGGGAATAAATGGGATCGCTTACTGGGTAAGTTGCGCAGTGAAATGATTCAAAGTTTTAATCTGCTGGTCTTAATGGCCTTAGGAGTGGAAAATCCAATCTATTCTTGCTAATACTTCACGTTCAAATATATAAAATTTGTAGGTTTCCTCTCACCCTGATAAACAAAATTCCAATGAATACCCACAACACAATTCGATGGCGTCGCGTTACTTGACGCTTTCATCCGACAACGTTAACTGAAATATCTATATACTCGAGCCCTTGAAAACCTTGATGTTTTAATGAGTGTAACATGATATTTCTTTTTTCCCTGCAGTAAATTTCATAAACCCGAAAGCGTTTCCCCTTACAGAGGACCAAGCTTTGAAGGAAGGATGGATGAACGACGCCACATGTGGTATAAAAAAAGTTCCAATTCATCTGTCGTGTTCAGGTCGCTTCCATTACAGCTTATCAACTTGTCTATGAACTGATTTTCTAATGAACTTATGTCGCTTCCAATCCTCACAGATTCTAATAATCCATTTTATGGCAACCGATACGCCAAAGGCAGTGACATTTCCACGAGACTTTTGTTTGATTCCAGTGGAAAACTGGCCGGTATACAAGCAACGGTACACAAAATAAACTATTTTTGTCTATAAACAATTCTTTAGCATTTATTTACGTATGAATTCCACAATGAATTCTTTACTCTCTCTTTCTTCAAGATCACTAAATCGGACGAGCTGATCCCCTCACCCACCAGACCCCGACCATCAGCGTTTGTCCCAGACGACCACGGCAACTATTTGCTCACGGCCTACTTTACCAGGAAACCGCAAGACATCTGCAAGAAGAAAACGAGACATCGACGCCACGCGAAAGACGAGGACTCTCTTGTCCTTCAAATGAGTGACGTCAGATGGTGCAAGCCTCAGTTCATGGAAGTACCTCTGGACGAGAAGAAACTGGGGAACACCAAATGGGTCAAGGGCAAATGTTTCACAGGGATGGGTGAGATGCATTTGAACTATTATCAGTTCATAAGGTAGAAGCTTCAATTCTCCCCACCGAATGCTATTCATTTTATTTAACGCTGGTTTGGGAAATTTGGTCTTTTATCAAATGATATTTTCCTGCTGGTGTTCTTTTTCATTCTCGTCGTCTGGTAAACGGTACTGCCACCTTATAGTTAGTGCACTGCACTCTGGCCTGAGGGATTCGGGCTTAGGCCCCTGCCGGGGTCATTGTGTTGTGTTCTTGGGTAAAACAATTTACTATCGCAGTGTCTCTCTCCGCCCAGGTGTATAAATGGGTATCGGCGAATTAACCCCGAGAAGGCCCTGCAGCGGACATGATATCCTACCCAGGGGAAGTAAAACCCGCTCTTAATCGATATATGCTCATATGTGACAAAAACTGTAAATATACCCGATGCCTGGTTGGCCACTAAGGTTGCACGCAGACCTTCATTAATCCACTTCAGTAAGTTTGCCTGGCAATGATATAAAATCAAACTGCGATATTAACACAGAATGTCCTCATATTCCAGGAGTCCACTACTGGTATGATATTTCCCCAGAGATGCACTGTGATCAGGTGCTGCCTGTGTTTCTGTTGTATGATCAGGCGTCTCAGCGCCTGAAGGCGTTTGGGTGGGCTACGCTTGCAAATATCAAGAGTCCCTTTTGGGAACACCCTCTTGCACAGCATCTCCAGGTAGTAACCTGCTTCTCAGAAACAAGTAAAATTGTATATATATTCACCTTAGTTCTTGGTCTAACGTATAGAACCGGTGACGATTTTGCGAGTTGTCGAGTAATGGGCGCGTTTTCGCTCTCAAACCATACAATACGGGATTTACTGTTTGACCGCCTTTTCTTCCCTGTATTTTAGTTTGGTCACGTGATTCAAGCGGTGTAGCCATCTTCGTGCGCCCACGCACTCATCATTTGGCATTCACTCGGTGCCAAGGCAATCAGTTTCTTTCTCATTCAAACTTTTGCATGTTTTCTTAATGTGGTTAAATCATTTGAAAGTCAAAATTTCAACAGCAAAACTATTCACTTAGCTGTCTGATTATAGGAGCTTGTTGACTGAGTTGGAGGGCCGGGCAGAATTATATCTGGCTCGAGCTCAAGACAAAGAGACTGAGCGCAGTGAGGTCCACGCCTTCTGGTTGAGAGCTAACCCAGTAAATAAGAATATTACCATCCCACCTTTATGTTTATTTGCTGGGGGTTGTGAAAATTTATTGGCGGATGTTCCCAGTACTACTGTACATGAACTAAATGGCCTAAATGTGTAATAGATATGCCAGCGGGTCAGGACGGCTCTGTCCAAACCGACTTGTGTCAACTGGTAGAGGGCCTTTAGAATATTCCATTATCCAAGTTATTTTTGACCTTAGAAAATTAAGAAAAGAGAGCAGATAGCGTTGCGTAACAGAAAGAGGTCCAGAATTGTCCTACTAATAACGCTTTTTTTCATCTCCTCAGCTCTTTTTCAAGGAAGTGCCCAAATGTGTGGCTAACCTGGCGCAACAGAAACTTATTTCCACTCAGCATGTCTATCTCACCGACCGCAGTAAACTAATCTGTACCGCGCCCTGACCACGTAAGCACGTGATCGCGGGTAGAGCACGTGACAAGTATACAAGAGCACGTGTTGAACACGTGATTTCATTTAATTCATCATCGTTTCCTGAATAAACGAACAAAATGAAAAAAAGTGTCGACCTGTTTTGCTTACTTTCTTTCCTTGACCTGACAATATCTGGAAATCTTACTGGTGCTATTGACTCAAATAGCCAAACAAAACAAAACAAAACAAAAACCTAGCGTATTGTTCTTTCAATCTGAAATTTGAATTCTTGTACTGCTCTCCATTGTAAGAAGCATGGCCATGTACGTCGACTTCATTTGATTCAACTGAAGGGAAGTGAACGCATATCTCGGTCGCTTGGAACTTTTTTATTTACACTTGCGAACAGTTTCCGGCAATCAAAGTTTCAGTGACCAGCGGCAATAAAGGTTCTTGGATTAAAACTCAAAGTCAAACTGACTTTTTCATTTTGAAAAGAAGTCGAAGGCAAAGCGTTTTGTTTTACGTTTCTACCCTAAATGCCAGGTTTTTTTACCGAATTAACCACGAGTTGTTATGGAATCGCGAACGTTCCCAGAGAGACTGGAACGAGATTGAGTTAATTTACGATAATTTATGATTTCTTGCGCACGCGCACTTTGTGCAGTTAATAATAATCCATTCTCGCAGTTGAAAATTAATTTGTAAGGCGCTTCGCTTCTTGCTTCTCAAGTTGAGTACATGGGAAAATTGTAGGAATGTCTAGACTCGCTTATTACAACCGAATCAGTTAACAGGTGAGAGAACTTATAAATGCGTTCACTGTGATAACCAACTTCAATGTTTTACTGATTGCATTTCTTCTTGCTTCAAAGATAATCGAAAGTAAGCAAGTATTTGTCTCCTCGAGAAAATTCCCATTAGGTAAAATATTTTTGATGGGAAAATCAAACTCTTCGGATTGTCATACACAAAAAGAAAAGTGGAATTGCGACCACTGATCCACATTTATCCAAATCAAGTTTTCTTATAAACATAAAAACAAAAACGGCGCTGACATCAACCAGTAAGACCTGTTAGTTAACATAAGCGATTGTTTCAAACGTGGTGTTCATTTTTAATGAATTAAATCTATTTAAAACACGTTGTAAACTGCTATTTTGAGGCAGCGGCATTCAACGGCTGTGGAAGGTTATAGCTTTGTAGTGGTTTGGCTGTTAAACAGTTAATTGGTTAAAAAAACTCGTGTGTGTCATGTTTCAGCCAATCATAGTAAAACTATGCGGTTTTTCAACCAATGAGGAGTTAGCCGGTGTCTTGAATTACGCGCGCTTTCCTTCAAGGTTGAATGTTAGTGTATTGTTTTGTGATTGGCCAATTGAGTCACACTCGTCTCTCGTGATTGGCCAGAGTTGTAACCTTAGCTTTCGTTTAGCGACAGTCATTGGAAAACCAATCTTACGTTCAAGTTTCCATGCTGTCTAAAAATTTGCAATTTAGAAAACTTTTGCGTTAAGGTCGAAGTGATCTGCTATTGGCACTAATAGAATTAAATATCAGCAAAATTCTGCTAATATCTGTTGACTTCGACAGTTATTTAAGAAACAAAAAACATTAACCGTGTTTCTATCATGTTTTAGTATAAATATACTAGCGTTCTATCCCGAATGTCGTTCTCTGATTGGCTACGCTACTCACTATCCAAACTGTTGTAGACGGTGAGTAGCGCAGCATTTTGCGGTTGTTAACAAACTGGCCGCCTCTTCTTTGCGTTTTCGAAGTGTCTATGAAGAGGATTTAGATAAACGGCTAGGAGATTTATACTAAAACAATTAGACTATTCGCTTTTTCTAATTTTTTAATTATGGTAGTTTTGTGGATAACCAGGATTTCTATCAATTTACTTGACCTTTCGCATTTGTGTGAACTTTCCTGAACAGAACAATGTAGTCGAGAAAACTTCAACTAACATGGCCAGAAGGGAGCTGGCTCCCAATCATAAACTGACAAAAAGAAAGAAAACAGTGTTAATAATTGGAGTAACCTTGGCGACCATTGTGTTGGTTAGAATTATCCAATCACCTTCGCCGGATCAAATAAGAATTGCTGACTTCATAAGACAGTGGTGCCGAATAAGGCAAGCGCGAGTGGATTGGGAACAAATGTTAAAGCCATGCAAAGGTAACCTCGCCTGGGGTGTTAATCTCCCGGGCTGGGAAGCAGAACAACGTACGGACCCGGATGAAAGTTTCGTTTCTTTGTGGGACATTCGACCGTGTGGTGAGTTCAGCAGGCTGAGCATTCGGACTGTAGCAAGCAACGGACGGGAAAAAAGAATCGGAGGAGATTCGTGGCGAGTACAGCTAAAGGGCCCAGCCTCAGTCGCTGGGACTGTTTTCGATCACATGAATGGAACCTATGAAGTCGTGTTCCTTATTACTGAACCTGGGAATTACCAAGTGGAGGCAATTCTGGATCATTCGCTGTGCGATGGGCTCAGAGATCCACCTCCAAACTGGTTTATAGTCGGTGAGTTTATCATTCACAAGATCATACTCGTCCTGATAGGCCATTTCCGAATTACCTTTAGCCTCTTTCTCTAAGCGAGTCTTGGTGCCCATCCTTTCATATAAAAATGAGATTTCATTCACATGCAAATGAGTTGAATTTGGACTCGACTCGAGGGAAAACAAACGCTTAAGCAATAACATGGCAAAAACAAACAAACAAACAGACGCGCGGGCAACAACTGTGCAATTGTATCCCGATCGGGATACATTTGTTTGATCAGGGGCACGTGACCAAGAATCAACCAATCACAGTGCTAGTTTTGTTGGGTGAAAGTCTACGTATATAACAATAATAGTTGACTCACCCCTTCCCTTTATCCCACCTTTAGCAAAGAAGACAAAGAAGATTTAAATTTAAGGTTCTCGAAAACAAACCTGAGCTTAATAATCCCTCGTAACATTGCGATCTGATACATTAAAGGAAATGCGCAAGGAAAGAACCAACAAGAGGGAGTCCTAGGTCCAACAAAACGTGGGGCTGAGCGGCCATACATCATAAAACCTCTGAGGTCTGGTAACCCAATATGGATTACCATTCGCCCAGTGCCTTATGGGAAACAACCTCTCTATCAAGGTGAGGCAAAAACATACAAACGAGGAAAAAGAGTAGACTGATGTAGAATTCTCGTAGAATTATATATTTTTTGAATTCTTATAATCCAATGTGAAAAAATCACAGGCACATTGATGTATCTCCATTTTTTTCCAGCTGTACAGTCTATAGGCGCTGGTCTTGATTTAGGTTGTGGAATTCAATGCAAATTTCTCTGGGATGGATTTGGTAATTGGGTCAGTGGTCAACAGGGCTCACTGACATGGAAACCTTTCATAAGAGCAGACGGTAAGTGGATGCATTTCCACAAGAGAGGATAAAATCAATCCCCCATATTGGCCGCATTCCCAGGGTAATCCCCCTGAAGTTATTTTTAGATCACTCCCGGTTTCGGATCCCAGAGGGGTTTAGAAATGGGCAATCCTGTAACGATGATTTGGCTCACGTGTACAACGCAATCAGCTTTAAACGTAACGCACGGGGTAATATTATCCGCGGAAGAACTAGGTAACATTTCTAAACATAGATTTCGAGGGATTACCTTTGGAATACGGCTTACAGGGAGGGGAGGGAGGGGTTAACTTTCTTAACTTTCATCCTCTCTTAATTTCTACTAATCCAGCGAGTTGAGAACCGTGAACAGTTCTTCATGAACTTAATGTTTTTCAATGTTGAGAGCCATTCGCAAGATTGTCACTCAGGCACTAGGTAAAGTACAAAATCAAGATAATGACAAAAGCTCTCACGTTTTCAACATCTACAGGCTTCAGGCGGAAAGAACTCTTGATCTACAGAGTCGTTCACTATTATGAACTCTGCCGTCACAAAAACATTAAAGAAGCTATGTGCATCAATTGGGAGAAGCCTACTTTAAATCACCAAATTCATTATGTTAAGTTGTCTCTTTCATTTCAATTTTTCTACACGTGTTTTCTGCATTTGCCTGTTGTTTTTTTGTTAAAAATTCCACGTATTATATTGGTGTTATGTAAGTTATTCTAGGTAATAATTATTGTAAAATTGTTGTAACTGGCGATGACAGAAGACACTGTCGCAACATGTGTTTAAAACTGAACAACGTTCGGCCTTTTTATACAATTTACAGATAAATTTCTTGTTTTGATGCGTAGGATATTTTAAACATTGTTATAAAACATGTCATGCTTAGCGTGAGATGTAATCGACTGTTCAATCAGCTTGAGATTGAAAACTTTAACTAATAATTAAATCACATACACACACCTTACAGACAGAGACAGACACAGTTCCCTGGATCCCAGTCCCCTGCGCCGAGACAGCGTGCTGTGGATATACGGCGACTCGGTCAGCGAGCAGTTTTTCTGGGGAGTCAGGCCGAGGCCTCTATGCACTCATGTTTTTAAATGGTGTGGACACACATACAACTGGATCTACCAGTTAAAAGGTGACTATGGACCTCAAATAAAATTACAATATTTTGGAGAGGAGGCCACATCAGCCTGAGCTGGTTTTCATTCGGGTCTTCTATCCTGATCGAATTGGAATTTAATTGGAGATATTGGTTTTTGTGGAGGGAGGAAAATAGAGCGCCCGGAGAAAACTAAACCCTTGGAACAAGGCGACAACCAACAACAAACTCAATCCAGATATGGTACCAGGCCGGAATCGAACCTCGGGCCACATTGATGGGAGGCGAGCGCTCTCACTACTGTGCTGTCCTTGTTCCCCAATAATAACAAAGCATTTTTTTGTCCAGGAATTACTTACTATAGCGCTCTTGTGTTACCTTCTTTTCGCTGCAGGGAATGTAACGGTTGCCAAGAATGCTGATGACAATCTCGATTTTAACTTCATGAGGGTTGCTAGTGAGGTCTTAGACGTCATCTCCAAACCATTTTTCGACAAGAACAGTGCGATCCTGTTGAATGCTGGTCTTCATTACCTAGAGAGTACAAACTTCTCAAATTATCAAAAGACGATTAGTTCATTGATAAGACTCTTTCAAGAAGCAAAGATGGTGACCAGGGCGGATGGAAATTTGCTATTTCCTGGTGAAATGATATGGAGAACAACAACGGCCTTGAATAAACAAAAGCTGGATGGAAAACACATCCAAGCAAGAAGGTTTTTAACTTATCAGGTATGAACCGTTTTGTTTTGCTCAGCTCATCCTAACCAATAACCTCTATAATACCATGGGTGACAAATAAATCCTTAATTTTGGCGCGAAATTTTAGTGTTATTTTATAATTTTACAAGTGAAATAGCAAAATTCCCATGGCAATGTTTGGCGCAAAATTTCTCGTTACAATAAACAAGTCATAATCCACGATTGTAAATGTAATTTGTCACCTGTCATAATGAAAGGTAATCAAATAATATATTTGTAAAATTAAGAAATAATTTCACTTAGGGTTAGGTTAGGTTAGGTTAAGTATTGTCAAGATTCAAATGATTCTCCTCGCCTAAAAACTCGGGAAAGTTTTTAGAATTTTGACAAAACGCGCGTGAAATTAATTCCTAATGTCATGCGTCACCATTTGATTACCCATACGAACATCCCAAACAACTTGTCGTCAACGTTTACCGATGGTGTTTTTAATTTTCATGTCAGAAGCATCATTCATTCCTCAGAGGCTACTGTAGAACGTTTTATACAGGGACGCTCTGCCCTGAGGTTCAATCCCTTACCCTTTTGTATACCATTTTGACAGAAGAGCTACCCCCTTCAGTCGTACACCTTTTATTGAAAAAGGTACCTCTTTGACATACCTACTTTAGAATATTGCATCCCTTTTCTAAACCCTTGAAGTGAAGTAAGAACCAATATTATGAGAGAACACCAAGCTGATTACCAGAAGCGATATTAACCAAAAACAAATATTATTTGCTCAGTTCTTGTTGTGGCTGGAGTCAAGATACTCCGAGTCAGTCTCTACCGGTTCATATACCTCCCTACCCTTCGATATACCTGAAGCCTGAGAAAGGACGGTATCCCTTTCGGGCGGAACCTCCCCTATCCTTGGGTTTCACCCACGTGACCAATGGCTTAGCAACGGTTACTATCCGCCATCTTGGTGTCCCTCAAGCGTAAACAAACTGTATCCAAAGAAGAGTTCATGTGAGAAAGAAGGGATGGGTTTATGCGTTGTTGTTGGCTGTTCGAGGAAAAGTGGAAAGCATAAAGGCTAAGGGTTGTTTCGTATACTTGAGATTATTACAAATCAGGGGGAAGAACAGTAGGAACGTACTATTAGGAGGAGAAACGAGTGGATTTCTGCGGTGAGTCGCGGCGACGCTACAAACAAGAGACTAGAGAGTGTTAGAGAGTGAACGAGTTTGTAGCAAATACTTCGCTCTGAATGATCTGAAACTATCGGAACAGAGCTTCTTTGGTCGATAAATTGGTCAGCAAAAGGATCGATTAAACGTAAAGCTACTGCTTTAATTTTGCACTGGTCGAGTTTGGCATAAAGCTGATACATTTCGTCTTTCGAAGGGGCCGATGCGCGCTGATGCGCCGGCCGATCTAGAAGCTGCTTTATGCTTCGAGGCTTGCGGCTATCCTCAATTTTCTGGTCGAGCTTTTCTTTGACCAGAGCTTGTTAGCCGATGAAAAACCGACGCCTTTAGCCCTCGCATATAGCACTTCATTGACATATGTCGGCAAAAATCCATAAGCATTTTACCTTCGTGCAAGCGAGCTTTTCATGAATTCGTGTAGTTACGTCCAAATAAAATAAAACACTCGCAATATGTGAGCCAACCAGTCCAGCTTTTGCATCCATATGATAGTTTGAATTGGATGGGTTCCTTCGATTCCTTAAAATTTGAGAAAAATATCTGACTGCCGGTCATTTAGTGAATTGAAAACCGTGACCGCAGTTGACCCGAAAAAAATCTCAAGTGTCACAAACAATGGTCTCGCTCTCTGAGCCGAGCGTAAACCAAGCGTTATACTTGCGATCTATACAGCTCTTCTAGATCGCTTGGCAGTTCTTAATCAGCATATGATAGTTTGAATTGGATGAATTCCTTCCATTCTTTAAAATTTGAGAAAAATATCACACTGCCGGTCATTTAGAGGTTTTAAAACTTTGACCGGCTGCCGGTCATTTAGCCACAGCGAATAAATTTCCTTTACTCGACTCTCTAAGCTTTTGGCATACTCAGAGAACTGACTGGGATACCTTTAGATGAATGCCCGGTACTTTTATCGCTTTTTCTTTCTGGACATTCATGTAGTTCGCAAAATAACTGACCGATAATAGAGAAGCTTCACTGTAGAAATGGCCATAAAATTTGACACCCGAGGGACACCAACATGGCGGACACTGATTTGAACAAAGCTTGTGACGTCACGTGAAACCCAAGAATAGGCCATCATAGGTAGCGTATCCCCCCGGGATTCATTCATTTTTTTTCTTTTTACATTTCCTAGCAGCGAGTTCTTCTCTTCAACTCCTTTGCCACCGCGGCCATGTGCCAAGCCAATGTTCCTGTACTAGATGTTCATCCGCTGACCGATTCTTACCCATACGGCACTGGTAAACCATCCAGACCTAGAGATGCGGTTCATTACGAACATTTTGTCTTCGAATCGGCAGAGAGACTTTTAGAAGATTATTTTTACAGAACTTTAAAGATGGATTAAACTTTTTTTCTTAATTTCGTGATTATGTTGAGATAAATTGCTTCCATGTCGTAAACAGTACAGGTGTCCGCACTCAGCGAGTGCATTATCGGGATTTACCTGCACGAGTTCGTTCACTAACAATGACATACCAAACTAAGGCTCCGACCACACTAATGCGTTTTAAAAAGTATCCGTTCTCGTCTCAAAGAAACCGAAGCAAACTAGCATTTTCGTTTTGTTTTCACACTGTCCATACTTATGCGTTTTTGTACGAAAATAAACGCAAACG
>OZ026600.1:1415700-1458200 GCA_964020085.1 Micromussa lordhowensis | reverse complement strand
CCACTGTGCAAAACAGTTTTCCGCGGTTGCACCCTATCTTACAACTGGATTTATCCAATCAAAAATGCTACAGTAGAGATGTACCAAAGAAACTTTCTTCCAATAAACATAACACGCGTCTTGGAAGCTATAGCGAGGGTTATTTACTTGCCGCAGATGAATGATGAAAAAAGCGTGATTATTCTTAATCACGGACTGCATTTTATTACCTCGACAAACTTTTCAACATATCGCCAAGTTATCGATGGAATTGTGGATCTGTTTAAAGAGACAAAAGTGAACGACGAAGGAAGAATTGAATTAAAGTTCAAAGGGAAAATGATTTGGAAGACAAATGCCGCTATCCATAGAGAAAGACTGAGATCGCCCCACAATCACAAGCGACGGTTCCTAACTCGACAGGTACAAAAATTATCCGGGGGGAACTCGCGAATAAAAAGATGGGGTTGCTCGTCGGAAATTTTGAGGTTCCAAGATCCTGTTCTGTGGGCGTGGCTTGAAATATGTTTTCACCCCTAGGTACCAATTCTGAGACAAAATTAAAAGTCAGTCGATTTTGAAACATCTTTTGCGACGAATAGCTGAACTCCCTAAGAGGTACCAAAACCGCTTTTTTCACCTCTGAAAGGTACGAAGAGCACCCCTGTACTTTTTAAATGGGAGTCCCCCCGGCAAAGCTTATAACACTTTGGAGAGAAGATAAAGAAGTATCGCAAACGAAGCTAGGCCTGTAGTAGCTGCAGCCTCTGTAAAGTTGGTTTTTATATTGTCATTGCAGCGTATAAACTTCTAAAAGATAAAAGAATTCTGTAGAGAAGTGGTAACAGAAAATATCTAAAGATAATTTTCACTAGTCAGTTCAAAAGAAGTCGTAGGTAAAAAGTTTCTATTCCCTGTAGTAGAAATTGCCAAATATTAACCAATCAGAATGTTGTCCAATTAACACGTGCCTACTGTAGTGGTTTGGAGGCGCGGGGTCGCTGGACCCCGGATCGAGCGGTCCTGGGTCGAGCCCTGACCGGTGACATTGCGTTGTGTTGTTGGGAGAGACTTTAAATTCTGACAGTGCCTCTCTCCACCCAGGAGTACAAATGGCTACCAGAGAATTTAATGCTGAGGGTAATCCTACGATGGACTAGCATCCCATCCAGGGGGGAGTAGAAATACTCCTGGTCGACCTGGTCGCTTCATGCTACTGAAACCGGGATAGGCTCCGACCTGATGGGCCACTTGGTTCGTAAGCAAGACTTTACCTTACTGTAGCCGGTTAGTTTATAAATATATTTTCGTTTCTTTCAGCGGGTTCAACTCTACAATGCATATGCCACCTGGGCCATGTGCAAAGCAGGTATGGAGGTACTTGATGTATACCCACTCAGTGCGTCTTTCCCTAATGGGACTGATAACAGGGTGGATCCATACGATAGCGTGCATTACAAAGACTTGGTGTTCAAACCCGCGGAGGACATTTTGCTGGAGTACTTTAGTCCCTGGTGGAACAAAGTCAATCACACAAGGAGACAGACGTAGAAAATAAATTGAAGAAAGTACTTTGTATAAGACATACGGAATAATACCACGACCTCGTGGACTTTCTTTTTGGGTTAATACAAATCATACAATAAAATCTTTTACGTTTTCTTTTGGTAAATTAAAATGTTATTGCAAATCGAAGTTGCTTTACACGGGAGATGGGGGGGGGGGGAGGTACTAAATAAGTTGCACCGTTAAACAGTTGTTGAATCCTTGGTGGCCACTGCGCTGGGCTCCAGCTGCTACTACATAACAATTTGAATTTCTTGAACAAATCAGAGTACAACTACAAGACTTCACACTTCACACCAAAAACAGCTGAGTTAGTTGGAACATTCATAGTTGTGAAATATGGTTATTCATGAGTATAATTTTAAATTTCCCAGATAACTAGATTTTAGATGTGTGTTAACTAAGAATTTGAACTATCATCGGCCTTTTTAGCTAGCCTCACAGAATGTAAGACAGTTTGCGGCTATTTTCACTGTCAGAAAGTTATTCTTAATTGTCTGACGCATCAAGTTAAAAATATGATTGAAAGTGAATTTTTTAAGGTTGCTCGGTAAGGTTTACGATCATACGTGTGCTGAGAACGAAAGCTTTAGTAATCTGCGTCCGCTTAAAGGAAAATGCCGAGGTCTTTCGATATATTTTTGACGATATTTAATCCCTGTCCCCACCCGAATGGAACAAATATCGATATGAAAGGGTCGCCATTTATACTCCTGGGTGGAGAGAGGCATTGTGGGAGTATAATGCCTTCCCCAAGAACACAACACAACGTCGCCAGCCAGGAATCGAGCCCGGACCACTCGATCGGATCGAATTCCGCTCAGGTCGAAAACGTTCGTGCCCTATTAGTGGACTGAATGGATTGTAGTCTAAATCTGCCAATGTGCGCATTCGCAAAATTATCTTTCATCGTGTGAAGTACAAACAGTTTCATTGGAAAGATGATTATTTACTTTCAGCTATTTTTTTTTGTTCTGAATGGAGCACCGAACATTGGCTGGTGACATGAAGTCACATGCCACGAGGGTGGAGAGTGTGTAAATAAATCAAATTGGCTAATGTTAGAAGTTGAAGAGGTAATGCGATATCGATATGGAGCAATTACTGCCCGGGACACAAGTACTGTAAAGAAGATATTTCAACATACGTCAGCACGGGAAATATTTCTCAGGTAAATATCTTGATTTTGTCGCCTGCAAGCGCAACAAGACAGGGTTCACTGAATAGAATACAGTCAGTCATTTGTTCAATTGTTTGGTAATATTAATCTACTTCAGTACCCTCGGCCTGACACTTATATTCTTTGGATACGCCCAGAGAGAGGTAACAGGATTTCATCCATTTGTGCATTTCCTTTCACGGTATCAAACGTAGATGGCCATCCCAGTTTCAAACCATATTTAGAGATTATCAATGAGGGGCCCGGGAGTAGCGAATCGAATGGTCTTATTTTGAATAGTCGAATTCATGAATGAATACACGGATTGAAGCTCGTACAAAATCATTTCAGTGGAAAGGGTCATCAGTTTCAAAATTGTCACTATAACAGAAGGTGTTAATGTCTTTGGTTCTCAATTGTTCCTCAATAAAACTTCTGGTATATTTCCTGTTGAAAAATCAGATTAATATGATGCTGGCCTGTAAGATATATTTCGATAACTTTTTTATACCATAACATAGAAAATACATTCAGTGGAGTAATACCGTCGAGTATGCAGGTATGCAACAGCTTTCTTGTATTTTGATTGGCTGTATTTTCTAAGACATGGTAATAACGAGTATACAAGGTGGTTCCAACTTTTAAGGATGAAATCCTGGTGTGTAACCATTCTAGTGAAAGACATCGAGGAGGAATTTCATGCGGCCGGTCCGGCTGTAGAGGAAGTTCTAGTGTGTGACCTTTCAAATGAAAGCTAGTTATTGAGCAATCGTCGCTTGTTTCCTAGGTAGATAATTCCATGAAGCCTGGCGAATATACACGCTCCTTAGAAGCCTTTATTTCGTAGAACGTACTTTCTATGACTGAATCTCACAAAGATGCCAGTGTACACTCAGAAGGAAACAATGGGCGAAAAACATTACAGGAGCTTATCCGCTGTCGACTTGGACTGCGGCGCAAGCTTCGTCAATTTCGCATTTTCGCTCATCTTTTTGTTACAAGACGTAGGTCTCTGCGAGTGATACACAGAATATTTGTACCGCACACATATTTTTTTCTCCTCTGGGCGTTCGCCATTACTCTGTTTGTGTACTTTAAGTGGTATTTTCCGCTGCATGCCACGGAGACGATAAAACGCAACGGTCTCTTAGAGTTTAGAAAGGACTGGTGCCGAGTGCGCAGGGTTGCAACGGACTGGGGACTACTGGGAGAAACTTGTGAAGGGAATACCAAATTTGGCGTGGATTTACCCGGATGGGGAATCCAAAACAAGACCGACCCGACGAAAAGCTTTATTCCTTTCATGGACATAAGACCTGCAGGGGAGTTCAGCAGATTCAGTATTCAGTCCCAGTCCTACAACGGTCAACACAAGACTATAGGAGGAGACGATTGGAGGGTTCTTATATGGGGACCATCTGTGATTGCACCGACTGTGATTGATCACGTCAATGGAACGTACGAGGTGCTGTTTCTCATCCTGGAGCCTGGAACCTACTTTGCGTCGATCGTTTTGGATTACTCGCTGTGTGACGGAATGAAAAACCCTCCTGATTACTGGTTTATGTTGGGTAAGTTACGGTAGCAGTACACATAAATTTATTGCGCACATTTTCTACTAAGTTTTACACAATAAACGCGAAAATCTTTGTAACTTCTTGCAAGCGATCGACGTTAACATAACGGGTGTGAAAAATATTTTTACGTTTATATCACTAAAGTGTAGTGCGGTTTATAAAATCAAAAAACATGCTTCATTTCCTTTCTTGTTAAGAAAACAGACCTTAGATTTAGGAACATTCGGTGAAACGGCTGTGGAAATATTCAGATACATCTAAATCTCCTCGTTCACAATTTTCTTGTCAAATCTAGTAGATAATGGAACGCACCTTCCTGACATTCTTTCTCGTTTCTCTGTCTGTCTATCAGGAAATATCCATGGCAATAGTCAACCAGAGGGAAGCTTGGTGGAGCGCTATGTCTTTATACGCACCCCTCTTTGGGAAGGAATACCGCTGACCATAACAGTTGCTTCACTAGCTGGGCCCACAAGATACGATGGTAATGCTTCATCAGCCGATTTTAGATATATTCTCATCTAACCTGTTAACTTCCTAGAAGGTTTAAAATCGTCAACAGTGGGATAACGTTATCTTTATACTTTTAGAATTTCTGAGCTATGGACTTGGTAACCCTCCCTCTTGTGGCGAGGATTGCAAGTTTTTATGGGACGGCTTTGGCCGCTGGTCCAGCGGGACCTGGAGACCGCACGTAAAAGGTATGGAAGGCAAAATGTGCTACATTAGCTCTGAGACCCAGAGACCAAAAGACAGCAGAGAATCTGAGAGAGAAAAAGCTACACTAAGCGATTGAATCTGAGTTTTCTTAGTTAATCTTGGTTAGGGTTATGTTTCTATTCGGTAATTAGCTATTGGAAACAACGAAGGAGCAGCAAACTTTTGTTCAGATTTTGCATTATTTTTAATCGCCTCAAGATGATTGACTCACGCCGGCAGGTCTATCGACCGCTTATTCTGTACCGTATGTCTTGCAGGCTTGCGGAGGAAACGTTCTCCCAGAAATCGCGAGGGCGTTTTGTGGTTCTACGGAGATTCAAATGCTGGACGATTTTATCGCTCTATTCGTCGCACGCGACTTTGCAAAACAGTTTTCCGTGTTTGCTCTCTTTCTTATAACTGGGTTTATCCAATCAAAAACGCTTCTGTGGAAAAGCACCAGAGAAACTTTCTACCAATAAACATAACACGCGTCTTGGAAGCCATAGCGAGGGTTATTTACTTGCCGCAGATGAATGATGAGAAAAGCGTGATTATTCTTAATCACGGACTGCATTTTATTACTTCAACAAATTTTTCAACATACCGCCAAGTTATCGATGGCATTGTGGAGCTGTTTAAAGAAACTAAAGTCAACGACGACGGAAGAATCGAATTGAAGTTCAAGGGGAAGATGATTTGGAAGACAAATGCCGCTATTCATAGAGAAAGATTGAGGTATCCACACATTCACAAGAGACGATTTCTAACCCGCCAGGTACAGTAACATCACTATTAGACTTGTCAGTTCAAGGAGTGAAGATATGAACATCTTATTTCTCCCGATACTTTCCTTGGTTCGTCAACCACGTAGGTGATAAGAACAAAGAAACTCATCAGCCAGCATCACGTTTTTGTATGCGATTGGAACGGAAATTCCGCGATTACAATAACAAGTTATTCACTGTAAACAGAGTTACACAAAATCAGGAACCCAATTTTCCCCCGGAGGGAGGGGTGCCGGGCCTATTTTCTGTGGAGACCAATAAAAGCTTGCTTGCTGTCGTGGTTTGTTTATAAAAATCTTTCCTTCTTTCAGCGGGTTCAACTCTACAATGCATATGCCACCTGGGCCATGTGTAAAGCCGGCATGGAGGTACTTGATGTATACCCACTCAGTGCGTCTTTCCCTAACGGAACTGATAACAGCGTAGACCCGTACGACATGGTGCATTACAAAGACTTGGTGTTCAAACCCGCGGAGGAAATTCTACTAGAATACTTCAGTCCTTCATGGCCACCAAGTGACACAGAAAGTGACAGACATTACACAAAGTGACATACATGGAGTATATGCTTGAAGAAATTACCTCCTGTCGACCATATTGAATATTACCACGACTTCGGTGCTTGGAGAGATTAATACAAACCTTTACGATGTGGTGAAACCCGGAAAACATTCGCGTCATGGAAATGCGAGGGTTTGATCGGCGGGAGAGGGGTGGGTGGGGGCTTTGCACTATTTTTCCCTACAAATGGAAAGCGTAGAATATCATGACTCAATGTGCTGCCGCATCAGATAGTCCATTTATTGATATTTATTAGAAATTCCTGTCCTATTGCATCTCGCTTCATACTTCTCCACCTTCAATGTCCCCTTAAGAAATTCATAGGGGGGCCTCTGTTCTTGTTATAGTTTTGAACACATCCCAACTTACATTACTCCTTTGAATCGTTGTAGCGGAGCTCCGGCGGCCGAAGGCCGCCAAGCGGAGCCCCATACCCATATTAGGAAACTGAAGGGAACTCATGAACTGATTTTCTCATGTGTATCATGGCTAGCGGTATTGCTCGTGGGCGCGTACGCACGACGACGACGACGACGACGACGGCGACGGTGGTGGAGTCGCGCAACATGGCGGCCACAATTGACACGTAAACCAAAACGAGGCTTCAGTTTTCGCGGGCTTTCCTTGTAGGTTGACAGAGCACATGTACCCTTGGTTTAAAGCGTCCTTTGGACATCCATGTTGCAGTCAATTGACACCTGTCAAAACAAGGAATCCGCTGACCAGTATCACGTGACCATATCGCGGGCTCAAGTTCAGGGCTCATCGAGGTCACGTGTTTTTTTAAAGTTGACCGCTGCCCAAGTGCTGCTTTTTTCGATTAGATCGCGGGCTCATGTCAGGATTAACTTGCTGTAAACAGCGTAGGGTTGGTAGGAAGCCGGTTAACGCTAACCCAGGATTAAAATTTAACCGAATTATAACCTTTTCTTTTGTACAAAGTTTTTTCACTGCTTTTGTTTTGCGTATTTTGCTTTCATTAAAATTCAAAACACAAAAACAATATACAGAAAATCTCACCGCAAAGTTACAAAACTCAAATCAAAATTCTACTTTATCCTCGGCTAGTTTGATCGGGCTCTGAACAACCCGGCCCAGGAGCTACGCTTTTAGGCTGGCCTAAATCTATATATTAGTATTCAAATAATTAATACTGCGACTTTTTTTCGTTACCTTGAATTCCCGCTTTGTTAGTTCATATGTTCGTCCGCTTTGGGATCCCACTAATAGAGTATTTGCAAACTTTTGATTTAGTAAATATCTTTTGTAACTGGTTAAGTTTCTTTCTTGTGTCAAACACAATATGTTAGTCAGTCAGCGCCACAATATGTTAGTCAGTCAGCGCGGTCGCAAGTCACATGGAAAGAAATTGTCCAAGACAAGTGCTGAGTCTACTCATGAACTTCCACACCTGATTGCTACAGGGAAGAGAAAATAAGGGCGAGAGGTAATCCATTGTTTAGTTCTCAGTGTCCAATATCCAATATTTTGTGTCCAGTGTGGACAGTGCCTAATGTCTAGTGTACAGTGTCTGACAACTGCTCTGGTTGCGTCATGGGAATGCTCTGTTAAGGTAATCCATGACAAGTAATTCAGCTTCAGAAATCCTAAGAAAGTTTAGAAATAATCGATTCCATGACGCGAATTTTCCTCACTTGGTCAGCCCGAGGGGTGAGCACGCATTTTAATCCTCCAAGAAAACATCCACGCAACGCGCGTGGCGACGTTATCCACGGATGGACTGGATACCATGTCTAGAAATAACCTGAAGGCCTATCTCTATCTCCCTTCATCTTCTCCCGCTACAGAAGTTAGTCAACATCACTAGACTTAGAAACATCTTTTTCATATTTCTACGATTTCTACATTCATCTTCATCCGTTTCGACATGATATTGATCGCTCTTTGCCTAAAGAAACATCGTGTAGGAAAAGGTTTTAGCGTAAAATAAAATAAATAAATAAATAACTTTGTTTTTCACGCAATGGAAACGAATTTCAAACTCCCACATCGAATATTGCCAAGAACAATAATTTTTTTTAAGTATATATAAATGAGCTTTTTAGTCAGTTGACATTTTATTAATCATTGAAAAAATACGGTTGGCGTTGTTTAACGGGGACTACGATTTTTTTTTGTGAAGAAAATGACAAATACGTCGAGACCCGTATCACCAGCAAGGTGTTTTGTGATTAAGGCTCTTCAGGTAAAAACAAACTTAAATAGACTACCATGAAACAAAAACCAAAATAATTTTAAATGAATGGCAGGTTAGTTAGTCTTGAACTAAAAAAAAGCGTTATCTTTTCATCATTGAAATCTAACGGTGTAGAGAATCGTCATTGGTTATAAAATGAATCGGTTGTTCGAGTAAAGCTCCATTTATTTCAAGCCTTAAGCCGGACAAGTGATCCCAACAGTACAGGTGACGCAACGCGTGGTCAGAAATCACGTGACATATTCAACCGCGGGAGGACAAAGAAAATCAAATTTCCAACCACATCTTATGATCATGCGGCGCTGGAACGTTGATTAGTCTACTAATGGGAAATACAAAGTAAAGTCAGTTCAAAACCTGAAATGTCGAATGGCTCGGACAGAACAGAGAGTGGCAATTCAACGTTGCAGATAACTTCTTCGTTGAAGTTATAAGGTAAGCAAAAAAATTGACAGGCGGCGATCAGTGCGACCAAGGACATTATGGACGCCGCTAAATTAACAATGAAGAATATTTTTAAATGCTAAAAGTCTAGTCACTGAACGAGAAGGCTCAAGCTGAAAGATATTTTCAGTTGTGACGAATCCTGAAAGTCAATTGAACGTAAAATTTTTAAAGCGACAAAATCAAATGCTTAGTTTGATGTTGTCTCAATTCGGAGGTAAGTGCGAAATAGGACAGGTCTCTGAATAGCAGGTTGTCCTTTCAATGTAAGACATGAACTCTTTGAATGAGGTCACATGCCTGTCTCGATAATGTTCTTTTTTAGCGTTCTGTTGGGGAGCGTTTAGATCATATGAGTGCAACTGAGCAGGATGATACAGATTTCATCTCTTTATCTACCGCTGACCACCAGGAAATCGACAACATGCGCAGAAAGAGACTACTTCCATCACTCAAGCACACTATTCAGGCCAGAGTACATAAAGTAGGTACTCTAAGAGGACTCCCGCGCTTGTTCCTCTTACGAAGGGCCTTCTGCTTCTACTGGGGCGTCATAATATCACTATTTATTTACTTGAAATGGTACTATCCGTTATATTTGACAAGCACGGTCAACCGGAACACTTTGGAAGACTTCGGCAGGGACTGGTGCCGAATGCGCAACGCGAGAATAGACTGGAAACGAATTCGAGAACCGTGTGAAGGAAACACGGTCTATGAACAGAATTTACCAGGATGGAATGTTGAAAACAGGACTAACCCAATCAAGAGTTTTGTTAAATCTATGGACATTCGACCCGCTGGGCAATTCAGCAAGCTTCAAATTCAAACCCAGACCTCCGATGGCGTTCCTAAATCGGTCGGAGGGGACTACTGGAGAGTTTTTATTTCGGGCCCTACAGGGTTGGCGCCCACGGTATTTGACCTCGGTAACGGTTTGTACGAGATTCTGTTCTTGATTCTAGCTCCAGGGAACCACTGCGTGTCAGCGGTGTTGGATCACTCGCTTTGTGATGGAATGAAGGACCCCCCTGACTACTGGTTTATCTCGGGTAAGAGAATCAGATTTATGTTAAATGCTTCAATTTGCGAGATTGATCGAAATCCAATTCTTCTTACATTATCAATGCATTGTAAAGGAGACAGGTGATGAGAATATCGAAAATCATCAACTGGAGGTTACTTCCTTGATGTAGAACATGTACCAGCAAGAGAAATGATTGTTTAGAACCAAGTGTAGGAGGCGGCCTGGACTCGAACGGTCCTTGTATAGTCAAGCTCTGACCGAGGTCATTGTATTGTGTTCTTTGGACAAGATACTTGACTTCGACAGTGCCCCTCTCCATTTAGGTGTAGAAACGGGTACCGGGTATTTAATGTTGGGGGGCAGCAACCCTGTGATGGACTAGCATCCCATCCAGAGGGAGTTAAAATACTCTTAGTTCCTTCACACTAGGGAAGCAGAAGATAAGCGCCGGTAAGGGCCCTCCTTAGACCGGAGTGCAGATCACCCGTTGATGGCGAATCGCGGGCTCCGAGACGTCCGGAGCTGTTTCGGTCTCCAAGTTGCTAAGCAACTAATGACTCAATGATGGTGTGACAACGTTCAGAGTCCTTCTTGAACGCTCACTAAATACCACTGACACTTAAATAAAGTCTTTCATTCATTCATTCATTCATTCATTTTCACATCAGTCTTTGATTGGAATATAAAAGTGAAAACTTTATTACTAAGTGCGTGAATAAACACTTGCTAAAATCAGCACTAGTTCCTCCGTCGGTAGGACTAAATGTGATTGATATTGCAACAGAAATATTGGCATTTTGGGCAAAAATCTGCAACGAAGCAAACTCAAGGGCAATACATTTTCGATGAGCGTTACAAACGGTATAAACGAAGTATCTGACAGATTTCGTTAAAGATCGTAAATACATTTTTTTTTATTATTTTCAGGAAACACCCATGGAAGCAACCAACCTAAGGGAATTTTGGCGGGAAAACAAGTGTACCTGATGCAGCCTTTGTGGGGTGGTGACCCGTTTTGTTTTAACGTGCCCTCGAGTCACGGGCCAATGAGAAGAGATGGTATGAAATAGTGGTTTTTGTGTACCTGGTTGTGTACCAGGATTGCGCGAGACTGGCTGTCTTACGCAATACTGCAACCTAGTTCCCAGGGTCTCCTATCTTCCCGCGCTACCGGAGCGAGAGAGGAGAGACCCTCACCCCAGCAGGGAGGGAAGATGATTTATAGCTAGCTGACTAAAAGCGTTTTCCTTTGGGAAGGCTTGATATAGCTCCATATGACACCAAGGTTTAAAATTAAAACTAACTTTTCAAATTGCCTTTTTAATTTGTCTTTGCAGAATTTTTGAGTTATGGATTTGGACACCCGTCATACTGTGGAACAAACTGCAAATTTCTATCCGATGGTTTTGGCCACTGGGCTAATGGCACGTGGGTCCCTCACGCACCCGGTAAGAGAATTTCAACTTGGAGTTGAAAGGGTAAATTAGCTTTTGCATCAAATTTGAAAAGCTGAAGTTTGCTTTTATGAAGAGTTAATGCTCGAAATGTCACTTTTCAAATTCGCCAAGTGCATGGATAGCTGAATTTACCGTTGTAGGAATTCAAGTTAAAGATGATTTCCAGTCCATACTGCGCAGTCTCAGCAGTACAATGTTTATGAGCTTCACTGATGGAATACAAATCGATGTTATTCCTTACGAAATGCTTTCTATATCTTTGTGTCAATTTAAATTCTTTCGTCTAACAGTTTCTTTGGTTTTTGCAGCTACAAAGTTGTTTCATCTATTGATATCAGAAAGAACAAAGCATAAAACTTCTCATACATAATGGAGGTTAACAGATACAGTTGTGAAATGCTACAATCTGTGACGTCTCACATGAATCAAAACAATTGCAAAAACGAAAACAAACTCTCGAGAGTGCGCAGTATGGACTGGAAGTCATTCTCAATGGTCAATTTAATGTTTGACTTGTGGCGATGTAACGATAATTTTTTCCAGCAACTACTTGTTTATGAGGAGCCATGCCTTTAAAAATAACTTAACTCTACATAACAAAGAAAAAGACAGTGCTTGTACTGATAAGGGAAATTCTTATAAATACAGTGCTTGTATTTATAAGGGAAGAAAAAGAGTGAATTAAAAACATACTTGGAATTTTTACTTTATTCTAAAAATGTTCTTTCCTTTGATTTCAGAGAGGTTATTTAAGAATTCTCCACGAGATAAAAAGGGAACTCTCTGGATTTACGGCGACTCCCTGGCATTGCGATTTTACGATTCTATATATTACACGCCACTTTGTGGTGAAATCTTCAAAGTCTGCAATCTCACGTACAGCTGGGTTTACAACATGCTCGAGCCAGTGGAAATAGAAAAATACAAGAGAAACTACCTTGATTTCGATCCTTCACGTGTGCTTCAAGAACTCAGCGAGGTCCTTTATCTCCCGGAAATGGATGAGCATAGCGTGATTATTCTTAATTGTGGATTACATTACGTTTCCGCTTTAAAATTTGCAACTTATCGAAAGCTTATTGATGACATTGTTAACTTGTTTAAAGAGACTCGGGTAAATGAGGATGGCGTGGTCGAACTGAAGTTCAAAGGAAAATTGATATGGAAAACTACAACGGCCATTCACCGGGAGAGGTTTTTGTATCACAATCATCCAAGCCCGCGGTTCTTGACTCTTCAGGTAATGTAATCAGCGGTTGGCTTTGATAAATCCACTAACATTCGTTTTTAGTTCGTACTCGATCCTTAAGGTCATTCCCCAGTATTGCATTGCGCATCCCTACTGCGCATAATTTTACGCGTGATTAGAGCACGCGCATTAAAAAATGGCGGCTTTTTCTTTGCGGCTGGACCTCGCGGTATAGGTAAATCGTCATTTTTTCGAAAACGAGCGTGGTGACCTATCATTTTTTTCTGTTGTAGTGAATTTCTCCACCTAAAATAAATATGGGCCAATTCTCAGTGTTGAGCAAGAAGCAATCGTCGGAAACGTAAATATTGCAAGCAATCATGGTAATAATAAATAGGCTGATTTAGCAAGAGAACAGAGAACGGGAACGTCACTTGACGACGGCGCGCGCGGAACAAATACCCAAATATGGTCAAATTAGAACAGAATCCAGGTTATTCCGCGTGCCGTCCAGTCGTCATCTGACGTTCCCGTCCTGTTGCTAAATACGGTGATATTATAAGGATTTATATGGTATAAACAGCGTGCTGTTGCTCCTAAACGAACCTGGGGACCCTCATTTTTATTTCCAAATTTAAGTTCCTACAATATAAACAATCAGGAGGCAAAGTTTGACAAAAATCCCAGTGTAGGTTCTATTTCAGTGGAATGACCTTAAAGCATTTTCGGTGAACCCTGAAGAAAATGCGCATCGACCTTTTTAATGGCTTTCGAGTGGCAGTTCATCACACGCTCATGATTGAAACGCGCTCTACATTTGCCAGTGTGTTCATATTTCCTTTATTTCCTTTCTTGTACACAAATGATCAAAGTTTTAAAAGAAAACACTAAAGCCGTCTGGTTGCTGAGTTGTAACACATTGAACCAATGACTGATTATATCGCGCGCAATTAATAATTAGTGCAGACAAGCTGAATTGTTGCGTGCAATTTTGCAGACGTAGAGCGCAATTTCACTCCTGTAATATCAGGCATGGTATGAGCTGCTGTCTAAGCCAGATATTCCCCTCAATAATTCTGAGCAACATCGTAATCAGAATGATTGTCAGGGACTGAGAAATTTTCGCTGCAGTTCCACGCATGAGAAAAAAAGTGAATGCAATTACTTAGGGTTAATTACTGACGAGAATCTCTTTCATTTCACTTCAGCGTATTCATCTTTACAACGCTTACTCCATCTGGGCCATGTGCAACGCTGGGTTTGAAATTTTAGACGTTTTCCCCATGAGCGCGTCATTTCCCGAGGGGACCGATGACAGTAGTGACAAATACGATGCCGTGCATTTCAAAAGACACGTGTTCAAACCCGCTGAGCAACTTCTGTACGAGTACTTCAATCCTTACAATAATCAACCAAAGAAACACAGATTGTATCATTCGTTATTTGGAAATAAAACTACACACTTGTGAAAAAAAACTTGCTTTGTTTGAATCTGATTTTCTCCTTCTAGTCCTGGGAGGGGTTTAATCTTTCGCACAAGTTACTTAAGATATACTTGGGTAGACGCGTCGCCGAAAAAGGCATTGTTTTTTAACTGTTTTGACAAAATGTAAATAAAAAAAAATATATTAAAAAAAACTGTTTTGATCTGAAATAGGGTTTAGATTTTAACCATTGTGATGTGAAATAACGTATGTTTTTGCGCCCTGGCCTGGAACTATGTATGTTGTTTATATTTGAAATCAATATTCTCCCCATGAAAATCAGGGAATTTAAATTCTGTTTACGCGTGCTGGGCAGCCAAATACACAGCTAGGTGAAAACTATATAGATAAAGACACTGTGTGGTTACAAACCCATATATGGGTATTAACCGTACCTTAAATAGCACAAATGTTTAAGACATGATAATAGATCTTTTTCTTTTTATCTTCATGATAATATCTCTTTTTCAAATGAGATATGCTGAACGCAACCTACGAGGATCAAGCATGACATGATAACCCGTGACCTTGACATGATTACCCGTGACCTTGACATGATTATTGTATAATCTGCAGTTATGACGTCACGAGCGCTGATTTCGAAAATTCACTGTAGGCTTTCGGCCAATCAGAAAGGGGTTAGAGTGTTGAATGTGTAATAATATTGCAAACAATGTTGTTTGTGTTTGAGGGAAACCATCTCTAAACAAGAAGTTTAGAAAACTTAAAACCGCGCTCTTTTAATTCTTTGTTTTTGTAAAGACATTATGTATTATTTAGCAACAACGTTTTTCTTTTAATTTTATTAATCGGCGTAATGGCACTACAGTAAATAGGGTCTTATTTATCACTGTCAGCGCATTCCATGGCTTGTTTGCATGTATTTGAAGTCTATGTTCATGACCTTGATAATTGTATAGTTTACGTTATGTAATGATTGCGTGTTTGATTTCATTTATTGACGAAAAGTACTCGGACAATCACAATTCAATCAATGACTGTAGCTCATTGCCAAAACATTTAACACGCTGCACAATATAACATTATTGACCGAAATTAATGTCAAGCGCATCACTGCACAAGTATTCCAAAACGGATCCTAAAAGGCGATAAGGAGTACCTTTACATTCCGGCACGAAATGGTTATTTGTTATTAAAACAAATCCTCATTGAACCAAAACTCGCAAAAATAAATCTAGAAAAACGAAACAACAAGATGACTGTGATCAAGTGTATTTCTAACAAGAACAATACAACGGAGACAATACAGTCTTTTCACTTTTTGATAACTAGATAGAAACTTGGCACACATTTTCTATTTCTTCATTAGAGGTCATTAGTCTGCATAGTTTCCGCCGTTATCAGCATGTCGCTTTGCAGAGTTTGACATCTCTATAATTTGCCATGTGTTTATGCATTGCTTAGTCTCATTTCTAAAGCAACATATGTCTCCAAAAATTTGCTTTCGACGGACTAAATATGAAATTTACTGTGAACATGTTGCTTACTTGCATCATATAGTGTGACGCCGGGCCCAGCTGTTTGATTAAAACTACATTCAACTACAGTATGTAGATTCTTATCACGGATATCATATTTGTCCTCTTACGTTTTTCTTCGGAGACGCTTTAACTTTAATTCGGGAAACCTATAAGTTCGACTAGAGGCGAAGTAAACAGCATCTTAATTATCACTGTAATGACATTACAATAAATACGGTCTTATTTATGACGGCTGACACCAGACGCCCTTCTCTAGCGCATTCATTATTCCCTTTGAAACTGAACAAGCAAGCAAACGAAAATACAGCTTAACTCTAGATAATTTCAGCCTTAGTAGCCAGCAACAGGTCCGAAATTACATTCCTTATCTTTGCAAATGTCCTGACGTCCATCTCCGAGGAATTTTCGCCCGACTATGAATAATATATTCAATTCGCTAACTAGACAAAACTTTCCTGAGAAGAGGTATATGACGAAAACAGTTGAGAAATGGCGCATCCTACTCCGCGACATTGCCATAAAAATTTAAAACATCTTAACTCTGAGAATTGTAGCAAACCTTCCACAATACGTCATTGTTGTCCATAATTAACGTATAAGTTAAACTACGAAATTACGAAGGATACTAAGATGGATTTTCAAGATACATGAAAACAGACCATATGCGCGCATCTCTAAGCGAGATAAAAAAGAAAAACTTACCTTGTAAACTTAAAGCTGCGAAAATAACAAACAAGTATCCATAAACAGATCAATAAAAGATAAAAGCGAAGTGCCCAACAACACCAAAACTTCTCGGAAAATTACAGCTCAATCAATGACTGTAGCTCGTGGCAAAATAAAAGTTCATAAGAAGCATTGTTGTAGACAAAACTTTCCTGAGGGGAGGTATAAGGAAAAGAGCTGAGAAATGGCCTGTAATTGGCTGATGATGACATCATTCGGTGACGACATTTGACCGAGTGGGAGTTTGGCCTGTGATTGGTTGATGAAGACATCATCCGCGGAGGTCTGATTGGTTGATGAAGACATCATCCGCGGAGTTCTGCGTCTGGTGACACGAAAACAAAAAAAAACAAGAACCGCGGTGCGGTTGTAAACCGCGCTTTAAAAAAACGCGGTTACTTACACTGTCTGCGAAACGTGACTTTCCTGCCCTTCAGCAAATATACGAAAAAAGGAGTACCTGATTACATTCTTTGCATAGCGCGAGTTTAGCGTGACTTGTAATCGGAGAATTTTGTTTACGTCTAATGAAAAAATACCTTGACCTTTTAATATAAATTTTACAATGATACGGTTTTTTGACGAGCGCTAAGGCTAAGTTTTAACTTTCTTTCCCCAGAAAATTCCACCATTGCTTCTGGCGAACTATACACGATCTTTATCACCGTCAGCGTATTCCATGGCCAGACGTAATACCTTTTTAGCGCATTGAATATTCCCTTTGAAAGTGAACAGAAACAATGCAAACATTCCAGATTACAAAATGTTCTGTTTTGCACGCAAAACGAAAATACAGCTTAACTCTGGATAATTTCAGCCTTACTAGCCAGCAGCTGGTCCCAAATTAGATGCTTTATCCTTGCAAATGTCCTGACGCCCATCGCCTAAGGCCGCCATTTTTTTGTGTAAACAGTTAATTCGCTAACTTGACAAAACCCTCCTGAGGGGGAGATATAACGAAAAGAGCTGAGAAATGGCTTGTAATTGGCTGATGATGACATCATCCGGTGAAGACAATTGGCCGTGGGAGTTTGGGTCTGCTTACCGACAAAAAAAAACAAGAACCGCGGTGCGGTTGTAAACCGCGCTTTAAAAAAAACGCGGTTTGTCTGCGAAACGTGACTCTCCTCAACCTCGTTGCCAGGGTCTCTCATCTTACCGTCCTGGGAACGAGGTTGGACTCTCCTGCCCTTCAGCAAATATACGAAATCAAAGGCTCCCTGAGCAGCTCATGGATGAATAGCCCAATGCCAAGTTTACTTTTGCCCCTGTGGCAAAACGAGTCTTTGCCACACATACTATTGGTATGAAAATATATATCACCTGCGCGGTCATTCGCATGAAAATCAAGTGATTTTCATGGGAAACGTTTGGCACAAGCACTCGTTCTGCAAATAGAAACTCAGACGGTGGAAGTCAAAGTCTACATATATGCCAAGCGGCCCATCAGGCCAGCACTGATAAAAAATAATCTAACAAAAAAACAATTTACCATCTTCTCGTGGTCTGTTTACAATGTCCGATTAAAAGCTTTAGATATCAAGAGGGTCCTACAGGGAAGTCTCTGGCACGGTTCACGAACCTAAAATATAGAGGATCACGGTTCACGGATAAAAAAAATTCGTTTTCCCGAATTACGAAAATAAGAAAGTAAGATACTCTTTTTAAGGACCTGTTCTTACACTAAAAACATTGTTTGTAGGAAGCAAAATCGCGAATGGCTAAATCAAGGCTCTGTATTGCATATTGCATGGCTAAGGCACTCTCGATAGACCACTGTAACTATTCGGAGAACTGGTGTCTCAAAATCACGTAGAGTTGTGTGGTAAAATCACGAATATCGGTTAATAATTCAGGTTCTTCACGGATCACGCAAAACCTTCAGGTCACGAATCAGGAAGAATAATTTCCTAAATTCACGTTCCACGGAAAATAGAATGACATAATCCCGCATCACGACCCTCTATCAACACTGAAGCTCGCGTGAAGCCACCTGAAGTAATTTGGCATCAAACAATTAAGGCTTTAGCTGTAAGCTACTGGAATGTGTGCAGAACGTTTTCTTTGAATTAAAGAAAAAAAATCAGCTAAAGAAAAATTTAAAAAACCTTTTCGCTGCTCGACATCTCTACAAGTCTTCCACATGTACTTTCTAAAGTGCTCCGGCTGCTCTCAAGATAAACTATGTCACAGCTCTTCCTCGCAAAAGTAAAAGAACCGCTCACATTCTCGCGAATACCATTCGATAGCCCTAGCAAATCCTATCCCTTTCATTAAAAGGTCAACGTTTTACAATCGCATGATTTCATCTGTGACATATGATGACAAGTTCACTTAACAACTTGTTATCCCCCATAAAATTACATAACACAACAACACATGCGTTCTTCCCAAACATCTCTGTTTCATCAATTACCTTATTTCACCAAATACAAAAGAACTCCACTTCTTGCATATTACTCCTATGAAAAAGATCTAACAATTCTTATTGCTTTTTAGTGGAAATTGGCGCTAAATACAATAACATATTGTCTCGGGTTAAACGTGATGCGTTTATCTTGCCAAAACACACCTACATGCCGTTCTCTGCACGGTGACATTAGAGCATAGCAGAAATACTCACGCTAAAAAGATATCTCCAAACACGACATAATATTACTTTGGCGTGGTTACGAAAATAACTATCTTGTCTTGTTTCAACAAACGCTCGGAGCTGCAACACTTGCGTTGCTTTTAAATTATGATATTTCTTAGAACATGTTATCAAATTTAATTCAACAGCAGTGGCTTAACTGCCGAAGGGGAGAACTGTTTAAGTATGTCAAAACTGTACGATGAATAACTGCTTTGTATTTAATACATATCTGAAACTTTATGGAGGGAAATTAATTTAAATTGTTATGGGGTAGGTTGTTAGTTCGTGCAAAATACAACATTACAACCCTTCTATTCACCGGAATTTCTCCAGAGCTCCGTTAGCTTTGATAAAGACTTGATATTTTACATCCTCGAATTCATCAGTCTACCCCTGTGCCCCTCAAGAAGTGAGTGAGGAACTAATATTCCCACATGTTTTAAAACGGATATCAAGAACTAGTTTTCTATATTCCAAGCGACAGGTAGTAGAGATATTTAAATGGCTACGTTAACAACAAAGGCTTATACATAGGTTATATTTCCGACTGTAATATGTAACCAAGCTTGCTTTGTCACACTATGAACTTTACAACACTTTCCTAAAACAAGGCTAAGTGTATCCCTGACAAATATGCCCTGCCTTGCAGGCATAAACGAGGAAAGGGTAGCACGAGGGCCACAAATGTAAAGAACTGAAAAGGCAAGAGACACTGACCTATAGCGAGAAACAGACTGTTTCCAATAAGCAATACCCTTTAATCTCCTTCACCCGTAAAAGCTCCATTCATTCGCCTTTGCATTGTTTCCTCCTCCAGGTAACATTTTACCAGGCATTTTTTCGGTCGTGACATCGTCGCCTTTTAGCATCGTAGATTTCGAAGCGAGCATCGCAGCTTTCAGGATTTCAAAGTCCATATCGCCGAAGCTAATGTTCCTTAGCTTTATAATTTTCAATTATAGCACTCCGCGAAAGGTCTCTTCGTTGCTGCCGATACGCTATGCTGCCGCACGTCTTCTTGTCTTTCCATGTCCATTTGTTACAGCTACTGCTGCTTAGCTTGACAAATTTCAATTTTACAACTCCACGAGTTGAACCAAAAACCATCTTCGTGCCGCGTTAGCCGCCATTTGTATGAACTCCATGTTGTCGGACAAAAAATTCGTCTTTCTAGTACCCCGCTAAAACCTGCTGAACCTACACCCTATACACGATCTTACATTTATCACCGTCAGCGTATTCCATGGCCAGACGTAATACCTTTTTAGCGCATTGAATATTCCCTTTGAAAGTGAACAGAAACAATGCAAACATTCCAGATTACAAAATGTTCTGTTTTACACGCAAAACGAAAATACAGCTTAACTCTGGATAATTTCAGCCTTACTAGCCAGCAGCTGGTCCCAAATTAGATGCTTTATCATTGCAAATGTCCTGACGCCCATCGCCGAAGGATGTTGGCCCAAGTTGGACCATTCCCCCATTTGGCCGCCATTTTTTTGTGTAAACAGTTAATTCGCTAACTTGACAAAACCCTCCTGAGGGGGGACATGACGAAAAGAACTGAGAAATGGCCTGTAATTGGCTGATGATGGCATCATCCGGTGAAGACAATTGGCCGTGGGAGTTTGGGTCTGCTCACCGACAAAAAAAAAAACAAGAACCGCAGTGCGGTTGTAAACCGCGCTTTAAGAAAACGCGGTTTGTCTGCGAAACGTGACTCTCCTGCCCTTCAGCAAATATACGAAAAAAGGAATATCTGATTACATTCTTTGCATAGCGCGAGTTTAGCGTGACTTGTAATCGTAGATATTTGTTTACGTCCAACGAAAAAATACCTTGACCTTTCAAACGAATTTAAATTTACATATGTTAAAGGGGTTTTTGACAAGCGCTTAGGTTTTAATTCTTTCCCAGAAAATTCCACCATTGCTTCTAGCGAAGTAAACACGATCTTATTTATCACTGTCAGCGCATTCCATGGCCAGACGTATTACCCTTTTTAGCGCATTGAATATTCCCTTCGAAAGCGAACAGAAACTACAATTCCAGATTACAAAATCTTCTGTTTCGAACCCAAAACGGAATTTAGCTTAACTCTGGATGATTTCAGCCTCAGTAGCCAGCAACTGGTCTCAAATTAGATGCTTTATCCTTGTAAATGTCCTGACGCCCTTCGCCGAAGGATTTTGGCCCAAGTTGGACCAAATAAAAATTTTCTCCATTTGGCCGCCATTTTTTTGTGTAAACAGTTAATTCGCTAACTTGACAAAACCCTCCTGAGGGGGGGATATGACGAAAAGAGCTTAGAAATGGCCTGTAATTGGCTGATGATGACATCATCCGGTGAAGACAATTGGCCGTGGGAGTTTGGGTCTGCTCACCGACAAAAAAAAAAAACCGAAGGCAGAGCAAGAAACCGCCCAGCCTACGGCTGCGCGGTTTAAAAAAAAAACCCGTGCAGATGGCCGCGCGGTTAAAAAAAAAAACCCCGTGCAGAGCAAGAACCGCGCTCGGCCCATGGCCGCGCGGTTAATTAGAACCAGAGGAAGGTGGACAGACGTCACGTGACAACTTTTTACCAATCAGCACCAAGCTCATGGCGGACCACGAAATTCTTCTAAAAGCGAGAGTAGTGGCGATAATTTTTGGTTTTCCGTCGTTTGTGTTTAACGAATTGAGGTGGAACTCATCCCAGTGGTTTGATGTGATGTTATTCATTCTTGGAGAGTCGAGTTTTTAAAGGTAAGTTTGTCCTAAGTGCTGAGTTTTGAGGGACCATCGAACAGAGTTTGTTTCTCGCGTGTTAGGTGTGATGTTTTCAAAGAGGTGTTATGTTTTTTTTTCCTCGCTTTTTGCGTCCAATTTTTGCATTTCCTTGCAGCGTATTTATTAAACTTTCAATAGGAACGGTCGCCCCCGGTCGCCCCCTTGATCGTTTTCGAGATATTTATGTTTGAAAACGTAGTATTTTCAGTAGCAGTAACGAAGAACCGGAAGTAAACATGGTTATCTGTGTGATGTTTCGCTGGTCCACGTGGCTACAAATTCGCAAGTTTCAGAAAACTCTACCAGCTCTGACGAGTCAGTTTTAGTGTGGCAAGTAGTGAAAGCTCTAGCAGTCGAAAACAAGATCTGTCCACGACAACAGAAAAGGGAGGCTTAGATGTTGTAGCTGCAGATTCAAGGGCCTTTTCTGTCAAGGTTGAAGAAGGTACAGAGCCAGGATCAGAAGAAACTGGCTACAAATTTGCAAGTTTGCGTGTTTCAGACACTTGCGTATTCAAGTATTTTTGCTGGTTTTCAATCGAGACCGATTTTTTCATTTGCTTTGGCGTCCGTTTGGCATGAGCAATCCCGCTAAGCGGGGACACGCGCCACCAAACTTGTCAGACTTCAAAATTAATATCCATTCCAAAGTAAGTTAATTTCCTAATAGAAAATGATCAGGCGCCCCCAAGCGCCCCTCTGGTTAGTGAATTATACGATGCTGAAGTTGTTGAATTTTTGCCACTATTTGCCTTTCGCGCTATGAAATGTGACGAAGAACCCGCGAAATTGTGCGTGCAGTCTGGGTGATCTCCTGGTTTAGAAAAAAGCAAATGTAACTACTTTTCTTCATTTTACCAGGTAAAATCGTATAATCAATTATTTCTTGTTCCGAACCAATGGAGTTTTCAACCAAGAATATAGTTATAGTTTCTTTTTTTAAAGACGTCGCACCTCTTACCATTTTCCTGCTACACATCTCTGTATACATGTATTCGTTTAAAGTTTGAGATTTTGGATTTTTTGCCAAACACTAAGGGAAACCTAGTTTTTTTCCGTAGTATTTGTATCCTTTTAACTCGCTTTATTTTCCTTGCAGTTGTTAGGGAGCATTGATGTTTATATTATGTTTATATTATTTTTATGTCTGTTGCCTGGTAGTACCACAGGCGACCCAGACGTTGATACGATTAATATGTGACATTAGCCTATTGACGATTGCGTTACGATTTTAGCCGTTTATAAGACAATGTATGGGAATGCTTCAAAAATTGCTCTAAAAGCTATCTGTGGAAAATAATTTCAATAAAAATGGCTTACCTTACGTTTAGATTGCGCTATGATTATGTCTCTGGGTTCCTGGAGGTGGTTTAGAGCCATTTAGGCGGGTTTTACGTTTTGGCGGTTTGCTTCCCCTAAAGAAAAACACAAGGCAGGCGACCCACTGGCCCAACGGTCTGCACTCCGAGCTCCGTAAATTCCACAAAAATGGTCTAATCTCGCCCAAATTGCCTCATGACAGCCGTCGATAACTCTTCTTTCCATTCGCTTTTCCCCGAGTGTCCTAGGCTTATCTTAACCACCCAAGAATCGCTGGTTTTCCAACTATATATAGCTTCCCATTTCTGCCCCGTCTCGAACCGCATACGGTTATCTTGGGCACAGGATTTGAATTTCAAGCTTAGCGACCGCTCCATCGTGACAAAGTCGCCTCCAGCCGTCGAGTGGCACGGGGCATTTTTGATCATGCAAATTACACCGTGCCGCGGTCCCTGGGGGACATTTCACCGGAAACAGCGGGAAATTAATCCGGCTGACTGAGAGCGCGTGTAGTGGTGTTGCAGCAATTTATTTATCGTGCATAAGTCACTCGATATTTCCGGTGATTTTGTAGCGCGCTATATAAACACTATTAGTCAGTTGTTCAGTTACTCGTTGCCATCTCTCGCGACAGATTATAGTGCTTTTAGGCGCTAATTTCAGTGAAGCGTTCGTCGCCCGTTGTATGTGTGCAGATAACACTGCTTTTTGGCGCTTAATTCTGCTGAACATTGTTCACCAGTTCTATTTTGGCAGTTCACCGGTGAACAGCGCTTTTAGGCGCTAAATCATTTCAGTTCATTGTTTGCTCGTTGAATATTTTGCAGTTAACACAGGTAAAAATATTACAGTGCTTTTAGGCGTATGTGGAAAAGATACATCGATGACGTGTTGTCTCTGTGTAACATAAGCATAGAGGAAATAAATGGGTTCATTGAACAGGCGAATAGATATCATCCAACTATTAAATTTACGGCTGAAATATCAGACAAGGAAACCATTTTCCTAGACACTTGCGTTTACAAAGGCGATAGATTTAAAGACACATCTATCCTTGACGTGCGAACGCACTACAAGCCGACGGAAACATTTCAGTACACACATTTCTCCTCCTGCCACCCACCAGGGGTCAGTAAAGGTTTCATCAAAGGCGAAGCACTTCGGTTGCTCCGTACTCCTCAGAAACTACCTTTGATGAAAATATCAGACTATTCAAATCACGCCTACACGTGAGAGGTTATCCAGAAGCTCTGGTGAATACAGTCCTCTCAGGAGTGAAATTCGGCACTGCTACAAAAAGATATAACGCACAGGAAAATTCTACCATTTGTCACACAATATCACCCAGCGGTTCCTGATTTAAAGAAAATCATTATGAGTAAATGGCATTTAATACGTGATCAGCCTTTGCTGAGAGATATATACAAAGAGCCACCTATTATCTTGTACAAAAGAGGAAAATCGCTCAAAAATATACTCGTGCGTTCCAAACTCTAAAGGCAAAGAATACACAGTTGCGCATAATAGGAGTCGTGCAGGCCTGTCACATATTTTTTAATTTCTTTAATTTCTGTAATCAGAAGGTTATGCCCACCGCTAACAAAACGAAGAATTTCAGCTTGTTCTTCAGTGAGGGTTTTGCTCATGATTTCAAGCCACGATTAAACTTCACACCCTGTGAAGAGCGACGACTTTAAAGCTTTCACTTCAATTAACAAAAATCCAAGGAACGAGGACAAACTTGAAGTAAACGCTTTCCAAAAAAGCTAACTCGGAAGAAGGAAGCGGCGTTTAAAAATTTTTACCAACTGTATATCTTTAGTCTGATAGATCTAAAAGAACTACATGTAATAAGCTGCTCGCTGCGACACCACTACACGCGCTCTCAGTCAGCCGGATTAATTTCCCGCTGTTTCCGGTGAAATGTCCCCCAGGGACCGCGGCACGGTGTAATTTGCATGATCAAAAATGCCCCGTGCCACTCGACGGCTGGAGGCGACTTTGTCACGATGGAGCGGTCGCTAAGCTTGAAATTCAAATCCTGTGCCCAAGATAACCGTATGCGGTTCGAGACGGGGCAGAAATGGGAAGCTATATATAGTTGGAAAACCAGCGATTCTTGGGTGGTTAAGATAAGCCTTGGACACTCGGGGAAAAGCGAATGGAAAGAAGAGTTATCAACGGCTGTCATGAGGCAATTTGGGCGAGATTAGACCATTTTTGTGGAATTTACGGAGCTCGGAGTGCAGACCGTTGGGCCAGTGGGTCGCCTGCCTTGTGTTTTTCTTTAGGGGAAGCAAACCGCCAAAACGTAAAACCCGCCTAAATGGCTCTAAACCACCTCCAGGAACCCAGAGACATAATCATAGCGCAATCTAAACGTAAGGTAAGCCATTTTTATTGAAATTATTTTCCACAGGTAGCTTTTAGAGCAATTTTTGAAGCATTCCCATACATTGTCTTATAAACGGCTAAAATGGGCCATTCCATTTAATATCTGCACCCCCCCTATTGAGGTTAAGGGAAATCCGAGGGGGAGGGGGGGTACTTTTGTGTGTCGGCATCTTTGATCCCTGAATAAATCCTGAAGGGGGAGTGTGTCGGCACTTTGATCTTTTTTTCTTGGGGGGTCAAAAGTTTACTTTTCCAAGGGGGTGAAATATAAAGTACCTCAATAGGGGGGGTGCAGATATTAAATGGAATGGCCCAATCGTAACGCAATCGTCAATAGGCTAATGTCACATATTAATCGTATCAAAGTCTGGGCCGCCTGTGTTTTTACAGGTTAACATTAATCAGGGAATAGTTGCCTCTTTATTATGAGGAAAATTAACAACAATTTATCCAGTTATTCAAGCAATTCCTTTGTTGTTTCTGTGATATTTATTTTATAGTTCTTGTACACTTAGGTCAATGTTTCTTTCAAGAATTATTCTTTTTTCAGGGATCAGAGTATACACAATTGATTAGGACCTGATTTCCATGGATATTAATTCATAACCAGTGTTGTAACCAGGAGCTGTGGAATGAAAAGGGTCTGAAAAGAGACAGCCCCTATTCATATGCTGTCACTACCCTCTGTCTACAATGTAGCATTGAGTATGCTTGATGAGCTTGCCTTTATGAGAAGGAAACAGCTTCCAATATCAACTACTTACTTTCATGTTTTGGAAAAGTTTGCTCTAAATTATTAGCATATCAGGTTGTCTAATGTAATATTCTATGATGCATTTCTTGACCGCCAGTTTCAGGCTGTAAGATAAATGTTGATAACATATTTCGATTAAAGATTGATCTAGATTGTTTTGTTTCTGTAACGTGGAGTTATTTGCGTTGCCATCTGTTTTGCACATATGCATGTGTTGTACCTACATGTACTGTACCTCATATTGGTACAAGGCCAGGCTCGAAATCATTACTTGTCTGGTTGCCCAGAATTACTGAATGGTAATGGATGTTTTCCTAAAGTCCAGCCCGATTTGCCAAGGCAATCAAGACCCCAGATAAGCACTTAAGGTCATTCCACTGAAATTGAACCTACACTGGGATTTTAGTCAAACTTTGCCTATTGATTCTTTGTATTATAGGAACTTAAATTTTGAAATAAAAATGAGGGGTCCCCATGTTCGTTGAGGAGCAATAGCACCATGTTTATCCCATATAAATCCTTATAATATCACCGTAATTGCTAGCTAAATTCATGTTTCCGACGATTGCTTCTTGCTGAACACTGAAAATTGGCCCAAATTTACCTTACATAGAGAAATTTACTACTCAATTCAATACAACAGAAAAAAATGATAGGTCACCACGCTCGTTTTCGAGAAAATGACGATTTACCTCTATGGCAAGGTCCGGCCACAAAGAAAAAGCCGCCATTTTGTAATGTGCGCGCTAATCACGTGTAAAATTATGCGCAATAGGGATGCGCAATGCAATACTAGGGAATAATCTCAACAATAGTCATCTCAAGTTTTTTTTTCAAACACTGTAAAAATCTTAAAACTATTTATCATTATGGTGACTATTCTGTCCTGAGTCCATTGACTTTATAGCATGAAGCAAAGACAATAGGAATCCAGTCCACAGTCAGTAATGGTCAAACATTGGATTACAATAGTTTCCTTTCAAAAGGTTATAATTTCTTAGCCACAACTAGACACAAAAATCAATTTAGAATCCTGACATACAGGTAAAGTGATGGACCTCATGTTGTCTTTTTTCTATATATATTTGGCCTTGAATATGAGCATGCTGGTCACTGATTGCTTAGAATTTATCAGCCAATTTTTTATTTCATATTCTGTACTCTCCAAGGACAGATCAAGGTTTTAATTTAAAAGAGAAGTGACCACTTTAAAACATTTGTGTGGTATGGCAGCCTAGTCTCAACTTGTTTTCAACATTAGAGACATAATATTTTCAAATCTGGGTTGTTTTACTGCCAGAGGCTGCCACTGGCACTCTCAAGCTTAATCAGTTAATTAAACAAAACATACAATTCTTGTCATACCCCAGTAACCCTCCCCCAAGTTATATGCCCATCGATCTGGTCACCTTGACTTTTGTAACTTGATTGTACTACCTCACATCATTATGACATGCATGTACATGTAAGGTTGTCCATGACCAGATTTAGGTACAGTATTGCAAAAGCTTACACACTAGTAACTATGACATCACTGAAAAAAAAATTGATCTTTACTTGCAAACAGATCTTTACTAGTAAACTCTTTGCTCCTTGATCCCAGGCAACGATACATATATGACATGTTGGCACAGTGCATAAATAGTGTCTCTTGAGTTCACTGTAAAATAATAAAGTAAAACTTTTGAGCTATAAACGTATAATTAAATGTAAACAATAACAGACAGCCTGAAGTAAATAAGCAATTTGCATTCAAGCTTACGTGAGCTAAAATTTTCAGTCGCGACATATTCAAGGCAACTGGATGAGAAACGTAAACCTGCATTACTCGGGAAGCACAGGTATTCAAGTGTTGCCATACGCTACAAAGTGGCAGGATACGCAGAGGAAATAGTTGTAAAGATCTATCTGCATTTGTAATATCTGGATTGATCGGTCGATGGCGTGTGGGCTCATCTTTACTCTGGGACTCTGGGACTCGATCAGAAAAAGCCACGATTTTGTTGTCTTCATCGATCACCATTTGTAGGTAAGGTAATCCAAAGAATTGTGGAGCAGAAGAACGTTCGATGTCCAGCATTTCTATCGAAAATATGAGCGAAATTCCGCTTTAAGCGTATCTTCGGTCGCCTCGTCCGCCTCGTCAGAGATCCGAACGCCACGAGAGCACGCGTTAACTGAAGCGCATTGGATTATTTACCCACGGTGCTTTTCGGACCGTGTCCTCCGTGTACTGGCTCTATTCTTGCACATTAGCATTTAAAGATTAATTAGCATATAAGAATCGGGGTTTGTGAAATCACTTTACTCACTTTCGCATTTTAATTTGGAATTCAACGCTGGCATTACACATTTCGCTTGAGTAAGTTCTGAGACAGATAGGTGCTCTATACAGCTACGAAATTCGAAGGTAAAATATAAAACTATTTTTTACAGGACGTCGTCCTTGGCGTCACCGTCTTCATTGCTTAAGGTCCCAACACGCTGACGTGACTTGAGCCGAAAGCTGTCAAGTTTCCTTCTCAAAACTTTGATAATGTTTAAGTAGTACTTAAAAGTTAATTAAAATATCTGTATAGATCAAAAAATGTTATGTACTCACTGACAAACTTAAGCTTTGTTGGCGTGTTGACAGCAGTTTCACAAATTGAAAAAGTGTATGTAGTCACTGACAAACTTGACCTTTGTTGGCGTGTTGACAGCAGTTTCACAAATTGAGTTATTTTGGTATTGTAGCGAGATATTTCATCTTGAATATTTTGTTTCCACAATCGCTGACTGGTTTATCATGAAGTATCATGAAGTGATAGGTAGTCATAGTTAACTTCACGTCAGGCTGAGATAAGACCACTTTAAACTACAGGTAAGTTCAAAACAAGCTTATCTTATCGTTTGAGGAATCCTTTACGCCTCAGCAGAGAAAGGGTATTCAGTGAAGTTCCTTTTTAATTTAATATAAGAACAGGGACAGCGTGTTCGCCGGATAAACCAACAAGCCACGACATTGCATTCTGCAATGGCCGTCTTAGGTCACTATGCCGGACCCAGAATGATTTCAAACAGATGTAATTTTCGAAGTTTGTTTCGTTTAAAACAGTTTGTTCGAATTATGCGACTTCTTAGAATTAAAAGTCTTTTAGTGATCCTGTTGAACTAGAAACGTCGTCGGCTAGAAAGGTGTTCGCTTTCCATTTCATTGCTACACCTAATCCCAAATTCCAAATTGTCCCAGACGTGTCGAAATTCACAATCAAGGAATGTTTCTGAATGATGCGGACCAAACTGTTGATAGGAATAAAGTGAATTTCCTTGTCACTTCGCCTCGATTACCATGGAAACAGAATTAGACATACCTTAAATCATGTTTGATAAGATCAATATTGCTTCAGGCATTGGGTGCATCGTTACTTAATACATGCATACCTACGCTACCATTTGATATGACCGAAAGCAAACAGTGAATTTCAATAAACATACTCGCACCAAACAAACGGTATAGAATCATAAGATTTAATACCCAGTGAAGGAGAGTGCAGCTTAGCGTGAAAAAAAGCGACTACCCAAAATTTCAAGCTTGCGGAGGTGGTCGCTTACGAGAACTCAGACCATACTGGGTCAGAATTTTGCCTCATTAGCATATGATAACTGTAGAGACTTTATTCATATGAAAAGTCAATTTCGAGAAAAATTACGAAACTTCCCTTTGAGAAATTTCCGTCTCTTGTACTACTGAAGGAATGCAATAATGCTACAACACCTTATTATCCAATTTCTGCTCCACTATCTTTCAAGTGGTCGCTTATGGGAGGTTAAAAATAAAAGAAAATTTCAAAATCTTAGCTCTGAAAGTGGTCACAGATGCTTACGAGATGTGGTCGCTTACAAAAGGTTCCAAATATTGTAATTTGACTCGGAAACTTTTGGTATTTTGGAAAACTGGTCGCTGAGGAGAGGTGGCCGCTGACGAAAGGTGATCGTAAAACAACAAAAATATGATATACGGTATCTCTATCTCAATTTTAAATACGGAGGCTGCTATTCTAAACTAAAGGTTTAAAACAAAACTTGTTAATGGAAAGGGAGAGAACGCAAAATTAAACTCCTTTGAAGGCGAACTTCTGCTGTAAACTGACCGCAAGGGCATAAACAGCTATTTCGTCCGAGATTATGTAAGCTATTATCTTACAATTTCTAAGAAGCGAATTGTTCTCACTAGCAGTCTAAGCAGTGTGACCTGCGCTGTAGTGTCCCACATTTTTTCCTATCCTGAAAACAACGACCTCTTCAAAGACAGAGAACTATAGATCAGATACAGATCTCACCGGAAAGATAACCTTCGATAACCTGTAACGAAGCTAAGGTGATTTCAATGGAAAACGGGTGAGAGAAATTTCTAATAAGAATTTACAACGCTTACAGCAAGATAGTAATCACGGAGTTACCTCTTGATTCTCGGGTGGACCAACAAAGAATGGTAGAGAATAATATTTTCCCTCCTAAGAGCACTAAGTTTCCCTTCGTTTCTCAAAATTCTATACGTTATTTATAAAATAACTTGAACACAGAAAGCCGGTAAGCTATAGCAAATATATTACCAATCAGAAAACCAAATATTTACAGCCAATGACAGGATCAATGTTGCTTAGAATACTCTGGTTTACACTAGCACAGAAGCAGAAGCAGACATACATAGAAGTTAGTTATGATAATTTCCAGACAAAACACGCTACTTAGCAGCACTACTGCGTCTGTGTATGTTGCTTACGCTTGTGCCTTAGTGAAAACCAACCTTAAGTGCGAGACAATTTGGTTTTATCAACTGCAGAGTTGATAACGTGCTTGAAATGCCAGCTTTCGAATCTCTTTACGGTGGCCAATTCACATTATCAACTCAGTTGATAAAACCAAATTATCTTGTAACACTCCCTACCGACGCAGCACCACAGTTTCTTTAGAAACTTACCCCTTTGTTCATTAAGTGCGAAACCATTCATCTGAAAATGAATTCTGCATACAGGTTCATTTTCATGCAAATCAAACTAATTTTCATTTGAATAAAGGGTGTAAGTTTCTAAAGAAACTGTGGTGCTGCGTCGGTGGGGTGTATCGCAAGACAATTTGGTTTTATCAACTGAGTTGATAATGTGAATTGGCCACCGTAAAGACATTCGAATCGAATCTCTTTGCGGTAGCCAATTCACATTATAATTTCTTCATTTTTAAATTTGAATGGTTCCGCACTTAGACTCGTTTTGAAACAGAGGCAAAAGGGAACTCGGAAACGAAGAATGCATGTTGGAATTTTAGATGACAGAATGATCACGAGGTGTAGCCGTGTAACCTACCGCTTCCAGAAAACGACAGTGAGTTGCTTTTTAAGACGGAACAATTCTGACACACAAAACGATATCTCGTTTCTTTTATAAAACTAAATGAAGAGGGATATATGTTTTTCCGAAAGCCACACACGCGCAAGTCCTAATTGGACAGCTCACCGGCATGGTCAACTTATCAAAGTACCGGGTAGATTAGAACCAATCATATTAACGGATTTGCAATACACCCCAACACAGCATGGTATATACACATCAGTACTATTCCAAGATGTTTTACAAGAAAGTAAAATTCATTTAATTATATCAAGTTTCTAAAAATCCTATGTTCTTTTAGATAAATGTTATTCAATCTGCGCTCGTTGTTTTAATAACGTGCTTGTCAATATAATTTGTTGTCAAGGATGCGACCATCGATGAAGCGAAGATTGGTCTTGCGAATTCCTTAGGGATGAAAATTTCCCCTCTCGTCAATGCTACATATAATAAAAACCCTTCGATGGATTAGAAGAACCAGAATAGGGGACTTAAAAATAGTGTACAAAAAGTCTGATCTTAGGGCCTCGGGGGCTTAAGTGTTAAAACTAATGTTAAACTAGACACTGTACATGTTGGCTCATTAGTTTCTCAGCCTTTTGGCTCGCAAAAGGGAGTTTTCTAATCATGTCTAATATCACCCATCATCTTTCAATGTCATTGTACAGGAACACCATCTATTTTTTCAAACAAAGGGCATATTTCTTGCAAAAGAATATACATAGATAAACAAGTACTTATGTATACCAAATTGTCGCCTGTGGGTCAAACGTTTTTGCATTCATTTTCCCAATTCTAGTCTGTTTCACTCAAATGTTAATCTCGTGAGATGTGTTTCAAGTTTCAGAAACAAAACAAACACAAAGAAAACACAGCAAAAATACAAAAATGCGATATATATGTTCCGGAATCTATTTAAATTCTAAGTACAGATGCGTTTGTTCTAAACTAAAGATTTAAAACAAAACTTGTTAATGGAAAGGGAGAGAACGCAAAATTAAACTCATTTGAAGACGACTTTCTGCTGGAAAACCGCAAGGGCATAAACAGCTTTTTCGTCTGAGTTTGTGTAAGCCGCTTACAATTTCTAAGAATCGAATTGTTCTCAGTAGTCAGTGGTCTAAGCAGTGTGACCTGCGCTGTAGTGTCCCACATTTTTTCTATCCTGAAAACAACGACCTCTTCAAAGACAGAGAACTATAGATCAGATACAGATCTCACCGGAAAGATAACCTTCGATAACCTGTAACGAAGCTAAGGTGATTTCAATGGAAAACGGGTGAGTGAAATTTCTAATAAGAATTTACAACGCTTACAGCAAGATAGTAATCAGGGAGGTACCTCTTGATTCTCGGGTAGACCAACAAGGAATGGTAGAGAATAATATTTTCCCTCCTAAGAGCACTAAGTTTCCCTTCGTTTCTCAAAATTCTATACGTTATTTATAAAATAACTTGAACACAGAAAGCCGGTAAGCTATAGCAAATATATTACCAATCAGAAAACCAAATATTTACAGCCAATGACAGGATCAATGTTGCTTAGAACACTCTGGTTTACACTAGCACAGAAGCAGAAGCAGACATACATAGAAGTTAGTTATGATAATTTCCAGACAAAACACGCTACTTAGCAGCACTCAGTACTGCGTCTGTGTATGTTGCTTACGCTTGTGCCTTAGTGAAAACTGTCAGCTCTCGAATCTCTTTACGGTGGCCAATTCACATTATCAACTCAGTTGATAAAACCAAATTATCTTGTAACACTCCCTACCGACGCAGCACCACAGTTTCTTTAGAAACTTACCCCTTTATTCATTAAGTGCGAAACCATTCATATGAAAATGAATTCCGCATACAGGTTCATTTTCATGCAAATCAAACTCATTTTCATTTGAATAAAGGGTGTAAGTTTCTAAAGAAACTGTGGTGCTGCGTCGGTGGGGTGTATCGCAAGACAATTTGGTTTTATCAACTGAGTTGATAATGTGAATTGGCCACCGTAAGGACTTTCGAATCAAATCTCTTTGCGGTAGCCAATTCACATTATCATTTCTTCATTTTTTAAATTTGAATGGTTCCGCACTTAGACTCGTTCTGAAACAGAGGCAAAGGGAACTCGGAAATGGCCTAGTAATTAATAAGCAGAAAACGGGAGAATGCATGTTTGAATTTTAGATGACAGAATGATCCCGAGGTGTAAAGCGGTGTAACCTACCGCCCCTAGAAAACGACAGTGAGTTGCTTTTTAAGACGGAACAATTTTCGCAATTCTGACTCACATATATGTATCTCGTTTCTTTTTTAAAACTAAACGAAGAGGGATATGTTTTGTCAAAAGCCACACACGCGCAAGTCTTAATTGGACAGCTCACCGGCAAACGGTCAACTTATCAAAGTACCGTGTAGATCAGAACCAATCATATTAACGGATTTGCAATACACCCCAACACAGCATGGTACATACACATCAATACTATTCCAAGATGTTTTACAAGAAAGTAAAATTCATTTAATTATATCAAGTTTCTAAAAATCCTATGTTCTTTTAGATAAATGTTATTCAATCTGCGCTCGTTGTTTTAATAACGTGCTTGTCAATATAATTTGTTGTCAAGGATGCGACCATCGATGAAGCGAAGATTGGTCTTGCGAATTCCTTAGGGATGAAAATTTCCCCTCTCGTCAATGCTACATATAATAAAAACCCTTCGATGGATTAGAAGAACCAGAATAGGGGACTTAAAAATAGTGTACAAAAAGTCTGATTTTAGGGCCTCGGGGGCTTAAGTGTTAAAACTAATGTTAAACTAGACACTGTACATGTTGGCTCATTAGTTTCTCAGCCTTTTGGCTCGCAAAAGGGAGTAGTCTAATCATGTCTAATATCATTCATCATCTTTCAATGTCAGTATACAGGGACACCATCTATTTTTCAAACAAAGGACATATTTCTTGCGAAAGAATATACATAGATAAACAAATACTTATGTATACCAAATTGTCGCCCATGGGTCAAACTTTTTTGCATTCATTTTCCCAATTCTAGTCTGTCTCACTCAAATGTTAATCTCGTGAAATGTGTTTCAAGTTTCAGAAACAAAACAAACACAAAGAAAACACAGCAAAAATACAAAAATGCGATATATATGTTCCGGAATATCTATCAGTTAAATTTTAAGTACAGAGGCTGTTGTTCTAAACTAAAGATTTAAAACAAAACTTGTTAATGGAAAGGGCGAGAACGCAAAATTAAACTCCTTTGAAGACGAGCTTCTGTTGGAAACCCGCAAGGGCATAAACAGCTTTTTCGTTTGAGTTTGTGTAAGCCGCTTACAATTTCTAAGAAGCGAATTGTTCTCAGTAGTCAGTGGTCTAAGCAGTGTGACGTGCGCTGTAGTGTCCCACATTTTTTTATATCATGAAAATAACGACTTCCACTTCAAAGACAGATCAGATACAGATCTCACCGGAAAGATAACCTTCGATAACCTGTAACGAAGCTAAGGTGATTTCAATGGAAAACGAGTAAGTGAAACTTGTAATAAGAATTTATAACGCTTACAGCAAGAAAGTTATAGTTACCTCGTGATTCGCGGGTTGCTCAACATCAAACAAATGGTGATATGATTCCCTCTTGAGACCACTAAGTTACCCTTCGTTTCTCAAAATTCTATACGTTTTTTATAAAATAAGCTGACACACAGAAAGCCGCCAAGCAATTGCAAATATATTATTAATCAGAAAACCAAATATTTACAGCCAATATAGGATCAGTGCTGCTCAGAACACTCTTACAAGTTTTTCGATGCGACTTTCCTCTCAACAGACACGTAACATGATCGCATGTATACAGTTCGATCACGTACAGTGATTTGAGGTCATTTGAATCAGGTGACAAATCGGTTCACCCTACAATTGTACGGTGAATTTAACCGTCCAGAAATACGCTCAAACAGGACATCCTATGCTCTTTTTGCCTGTAAGTGCCAAAACTAATGTAAAATCTGACTGTGCATATGAGCTCCTCCTCAGATCCACCGACTTTCAGTTCGAGGAAAATAGTTTTCTAATATTACTCATCATCTTTCAATGCCGATGTATAAGAACACCGTCTATTTTTTAAACAAAGGACACATTTCTTGCAAAAGAATATGCATAGCTTAATAAGTACTTGTGTATACCAAATTTTCGCCTGTGGCTCAAACTTTTTTACGTTCATTTTCCCAATTTTCGTCTGTGTGACTCAAATGTACCGTTGTTAATCCCGTGAAATTTGTTTCGAGTATAAAACACAAAACAAACACAAAGAAAAAAAGAACACAAATACGAAAACACGGTATACGGTTCCTCTATCTCAATTTTGAGTGATGAGGCTGCTATTCAGTCTAAACTAAAGATTTAAAATAAAACTTGTTAATGGAAAGGGAGAGAACGCAAAATTAAACTCATTTGAAGGCGAACTCCTGCTGGAAAACTGCAAGGGCGCGCATAAACAGCTTTTTCGTCCGAGATTATGTAAGCTATTATCTTACAATTTAATTTCTAAGAAGCGTATTGTTCTCAGTAGCAGTCTAAGCAATGTGACCTGCGCTGTAGTGTCCCACATTTTTTTCTATCCTAAATATAACGACCTCTTCAAAGACAGAGAGTTACAGATAAGATACAGATCTCACTGGAAAGACAACCTTCGATAACCTGTAACGAAGCTAAGCTGATTTCAATGGAAAACGAGTAAGTGAAATTTGTAATAAGAATTTACAACGCTTACAGGCCGGCGCGGATCAACATCAAACAAATGGTAGAGAATAACACCCTACATGCCCTAATGAGACCACTAAGTTGCCCTTCTTTTCTCAAAATTCCACTCGTTACTTATAAAATAACTTGACACAGAAAGCCGGCAAGCAATTTGCAAATATATTATCAATCAGAAAACTCGGCAAATATTTACAGCCAATGACAGGATCCGCAAGATTGCTTAGAACACTCTAAGTCGTTTTTCGACCATGGATATCTACATTTGTAAAGGAAAATTCAATTAATAAGCAGAAAACAGGAGAATTCATGTTTGAATTTTAGATGAAGGGACAGAATGATGGAAAGGTGTCGCGGTGTAACCTACCGCTCCTAGAAAATGACAGTGAGTTGCTTTTTAAGAAGGAACAATTTTCGCAATTTTCAAGCACAAAAATATATCTCATGCCCTATTAAAAACTAAATGAATAGGGATATCTGTTTTTTTTTCAAAAGCCACACACGCGCAAGTCTTCCTCGTACACATCACCTGCAAATGGTCAACTTATCGTCAAAGTTAAGTACCGGTTAGATCAGAACCAATCATATACCAACCATGTCAAAACATGATATAAACGCATCAGTACTATTCCAAGATGCTTTATAAGAAATTAAAATTCATTTAATTCTATTTCCAAACATCCTATGTATTTTTAGATAAATTTCAGACACTCGTTCGCTGTTTTAATAACGTGCTTTTCAACATCATTGATTGTCAAGGATGCGACCATCTATGAAGGAAACAATGGTATTGTGAATTCCTCAGGGATGAAAATTTCTTCTTTTATCAATGCCACATATGCATAAAAACCTTCGCTGGACTAGAAGAACCAGAAAAAGGGACTAAAAATAGTCTACAAAAATTCTGAGCTTATGGCCCCGCGGCCTAAGTGTTAAAACTAATGTTGGGCCCATTAGTTTCTCAGCCTTGTAGCTTTCAAAAGAGAGTTTTCTAATCTTTTTAAATATCGCTCATCGTCTTTCAATGTCTATATACTGGAACACCGTTTATTATATGGCTAGTTCCGCGAGCGGGCAAGATGAATCAAATCCTGCGCTGTGATTGGCTACCCGAGCGGGCAAGATGGAGCCATCTTGCCCGCTCGGGACTACCCGCCTTTTCCCGCAAGAAAAATTTCCCCAAAAGCCATATAATAAATCCTTTATTGACCAAGCTTGTTCGGTCAAGATGGCTTGATATTGGCCTCGTTCTTTTTTTGCGTGTTCCGTCTCGGTCCATAAACTCGCAAAAAAAGAACTCGGCCAATATTCAGCCATCTGTACCTCACACTTGGTCAATAACCCATACATATTTTTCGAACAAAAAACACATTCCCTGCATGGATAATGTAATAAGTACTTGTGTATTCCAAATTCTCGCCTGTGGGTCAAATTTTTAATTTTGTGTTCATTTTCCCAATTTTTTCTCAAATGTTGTTTGATCCCGTGAAATTTATTTCGAGTTACAAGAACAAAACAAACGCAAAGGAAAATCATAAACAAACAAACGATATATGTTTTTTTTTAGTACAGAGTTTGCTGTTCTAAACTATAAAATGCTAGAGGACGTAGGTTTTTCGTCCTAGATGATATGTTATTATTTTACAATTTCTAAGAAGCGAATTGTTTTCAGTAGCCAAGGTGCCGGATTAGATTTGGCTTTTTGTTAATTCAGTGGCTCCATGCCGGTTAAAAATTAATAATTATCTTAGAACAAAAAGATACTTTTAGAAAGGTAATAGCCTGGGTCGGGAGTGCGCACGCAGAAGATTCTTTTCTGTCAGTTAGGCACCCAGCTTAGGGTCAGCTTAGTCTACAACAGTTCCAGGACCCAAATTTCGCGCGCGAGGTTTGCGGCTGTGCAATGTGCAAGTATCATATTTCTAAATTTATGGCGTGAACATACAAATCTCGACTGGTTATCCACTCGTTTGGTCTGCATTGGGGCCAAGTTCAATTGAAAAAGTTCAATAAGAACCAGATGTCCAATTTGATGCGATAATAGCATCTTAGCACTGTGACGTCAGAGTCGTGTTTACAATTTTAGAGTAAAGATGGGATGTGGAGGAAGTAAGGCAGTCAAGAACAGGACTGCACCGGCGCCTGCCGCTGAACAGACGCAGTCACCAGCTCTGAAGGAGACAAGTCCTGCTAAACAGCACAGGCAACAGCCAGAAGGCAAGATAAATGAAGAAACAGTTGAAGAAGCACCACCAGCAGATGAGCACCAAGGAACAGAAGACAAGCAAGCGACAGAGGAACATGTCGAGGCGCCGATATCTCAAGAACAGATTTCTTTGGTACAGGATACTTGGAAACTGGTAAATGGAGATCTTGAACAAGTGGGAGTCACGTTTTACATTAGGTAAGCCCGCAGGTCTGTAAAATTGACTTATCTCTTGTTTTGACGTCGCATTTGTTCGTGACGAGACTTCTCGGCGTATCTGTTTGTGGATAATGCATAGATCGGCAGGGCGAACTATTTGAAATCATTACTTTGATATACAGATAAACAAGTTAAACTTAGAAAATCACTTGACGGAAGTGAGGAAGAAGACATGCATGCAATCATGTATATGTTACTCGACTGACCTCTAAAACAGGGGGCAACGTTCAGACATTTTATGTTGCTTATTGAACTGAGCCGGCATCGTATTAATTGCTGGTTCTTTTCGCAAGTTCGACGACTTAAGAAAAGTTAGATGTTGTAAAGGTCTTTGATAATGATATCTTTAGGGGAATGAGCAGAAATCAGGCCCAGATCTACTGAGGGGTAACCCCGTTCTGTCCAATTACCAATTTTCTCAAATAGTCAGTCTCAAAATAGTGCGGCAATACACCGTGTTTACAATCCGCAATTATATGGTTACAACTGGAATTATGGTTGTTTGGCACTGTTACATGTAAATGGTTGTTAGGCTGGAACCATTCTCCACATTGTACCCGTGTTGTTCTTTCATAAAGATTCACACCTCGCTTGGTTACTTAAAATTTTTCTGTGGTCACGTCCCGTTTGATTATAACAAACTAAGGTCATTCGGCATAACTTTTGCAAAATGATGATTTTATTATGCCAAACTACGTCAGTTATCTCCTTTTGCCAGACTGTTAAACCGTCACGCCTGTGTCAGATGATTTGCCCCGCGCCGTAGTTACGACAGTAACAGGCGTGCTTATAAACTGAGGGTTGTAAAAATGTCTAGAGTTGAGAGAATGTTGGTTTCGAGTGTGGGTCGAGACTATCAATATAGCCGGCGTTTAAGAAACTAATTATGCAAAATGTAAATAGACAAAATGATAAAAAAAGACAGCTCTGTTTAGCATTAATCCTTTTTTCTCTCGGTGGAATTCTTGTCTCCTCCCCCATATCACCTACCGCGGTCGGGACCAACAAAAGCCCGTTGGTAGTGACCTAATATAATTATTTAAAAACAGACTATTTGTTTCAATGAACTTGAGCAAAACTCTGTGATAACCAGGGACGATTAGTTTTTCACTTGTCCTGAGTAAATATAACCTCTTTTGCATTAATATATTATGTTGTAAATTAAGTTAATTTTTTTCTATCTTTCAATTTGGTAATTAAGCTTGTGTGGTTGTGTTGTTGTGTAGTATTAGGCAAACCGAGACACTTTTTTCGTTTCTGTTGTTGTTTTTTTAATAGTTACCTCGTGATTCGCGGGTGGATCAACAGAGAATAATTTCCTCCTGAGACCATATATTTGAACTGCAGAGAAAGATATGAAGACATGATTGATAACCGCAGTTATATACGCAACTAGACTCTGGCTTATAAGCACGCTTGTTTCACCTCGCCATTACCGAGTTTAAGTCGTAACTGCGGCAAATCTGGCGCGACGGCCTGGTAATCTGATTTTTAGAGAGATTACTGGGGCATTTGGCATGGTAAATCATTTGCAAAAGTTATGTAACTGCGATGATCAATCTTGTCTTCGCACTATTACATCAGTTGGTAATTTAAGAAACACCTTAACCCTCAAAGGCCAGGTTTGCTGTAATTTTATCGTCTTTCCTTTCAGGCTATTTAAGGAGAATCCGGAGCTTCTTGAGCTGTTTTCATTTAGAGATATCACTAATTCGACTGAGGACGACATGCGAACCGACAATCGATTTAAGCGGCAGGGACTGGTAACCATGCAACATGTCGACTTGGCCGTGGCGTCTCTCAATGATCTGGGCTCTATTGTTCCCGCCCTCAAGGACTTAGGAGCTAGGCATGCCATGTACAAAGTTGAGGAACATCACTTTGCGGTACGAAAATTAAACGTAAATTTTTCAGAACCAACTGCAATGTAGTTGAATTGTTCAGGCGAGAGTGAGTTACAACCTGTTTATTAGAAACATTGAGGAAGAGTTAGGTATTAACAGAGAGCTTAAATATTGGCGACAGCTACCTCGAGGATAACGTCTCGTGAATTTCGCTATTGCCTAAATCTGTTCAGTGCGACTATCGGTCTCAGAGCTTGCTCAAGCTAAATATGTAATGCCAGATGTCTATTCCAAATGAAAATACGAAAATTAGCCTGCGTCGTTCGCGTTTTCGTAAACTGATACGTAGAGCTTAGTCATTTCACATTGTTGTTGTACAGAGAACGACTTAGAAATGTACAAAGATTTATAACATTTTATTATCCAACTTTCATACACTGTACGAATTCCGATTTTCTGATTGGCTGATTTGTACCACGTGATACTGGGTTATGACGAAACAACCTCCTTGACGTCATTATCGTGGTGTAATAGCCGTGGTGTAAATTCAATACACCACTGTCATTACCCCATGGCTTCGGCTGACTCAAAATTTGGCGATTTCTTTGTGCAGTGTATTCAATTTGAATAATAAAAATGTTAACGCACTCATTGCTCGTGAATTACCGGGATTTACCTGCACTCGTTCACTAACAATAAACTCGAAATTTTCAATACCGCACTCGCAAAGCCTCGTGCGGTATTGAAATTTCTCGTTCATTGTTAGTGAACTCGTGCAGGTAAATCCCGATAATGCACTCGCTGAGTGCGTTAACCTGTAATTATATAATAACCAAATCAATGCGCGCGCTCTGATTGGTCAATCAGCTATGGGTTATTGTGCCGGTAAACCCATGGGAAAATCGCGCGTCTTCTGAATTATTATATAAAAGCAATAGACCACAAGTTTCTATCGGTTTTAGGCTGATAAACCACTTGGGATGTTTGTAGAACACTCGAAAAAATCCGTAAACCACTCGCCTGCGGCTCGTGATTTACAAATTCTTCTCGTGTTCTACCGTGGTTTATCAGCCTATAACCCATAGAAACTTGTGGTCTATTGCTTAAATAACACACGTTCACAACTAATTTTTTGTTCAAGCGACGTTCTCGTTTCCGCTGCCCTCCTGGTTTGTGCAAATCTCTTTTTTATATGACTCGTGGTACCTATTTAGTGGTTTGCAATGGTGCTTGAGGTGATACAGCTAAGGGTGTTTCATTTCGCTTTTTCGCAGGTTTTTTTCAACAAAACAACGCTGACCAAAGTTATCATTTATCGTAGCTAGCGAGAACAATAGGGAGTTTAAGGTTTATCACTGTCAAACCTATCACAAAACTGAATCCAAGACATAGCACTTAACCGTCGTGGTTCACGTTCTTCAGACAAAGCAGAATTTGGTCTTTTCACGGTGTACAGGGGGGTTAAGCAAACCACGACGACGACGGCAACGAGAACGTTACCAAACAAAAGTTCATGAGAAAAACAATAGCTGTGCGCGTGCGTTATAATTCTTTGTACATTTAATGGCCGTCCTCTGCAAAACAAGTTTGAGGAACGCGGACGACGACGGCTAATGTTTCGTATTTCCATTCCGAATTGACCGCTGTCATTGCATATTTAACCTGAGCACATTTTAAGAGCCATTGGCGTACTGAACAGATCTAAACAATTGCGAACTTCGCTAGTAAAACATAAATTCATTTTCTAGCTTGGTGACGTCCTCGGAGTCGCCCTCGTCGTTGCTTAAGCTCCCTGCTGTTTTGCAGAGGACGGCAAAGAAATGTACCAAGAATTATAACGCACATGCACAGCTTTTT
>OZ026600.1:1345700-1410700 GCA_964020085.1 Micromussa lordhowensis | reverse complement strand
GAAAATCGGACGACTACTGAAGAGCTAACCAGTTCTCTTTGAGAACGAGGTAAATTTGTGACAACGAACTATTTGTTATGCCAAGATGCCAAAAAAGTTGCCCGGGTATTATAAAATTTAGCTTAAGTATGTTGTCGTATGTATTTTAATCTTAACATCGCTTCTTATAGCTTTTTCATTTTTAAAGTATAAAGAGCTGGTGTTGATCAGTCAAGCCTGAAAGCCCCTTGCGTCTTTGTGGACATACATGTACGTTTTTGCATGGAGGGAAAGGGTGATTTTGATGGCGTTGCCTAAGGGCCCATTCCCCACCTGGCAAATTTGTGTTTATACTGCTGCAAAAATTATCTATATTCAATTACATGTATATGTTACAAGTGCAGATGGTGGACCAAACTTCAAAAGTGCCATTTTTGTCAAGCAATGAGACAGACAGATCTGTCAATCAATTTTAATGAAAACAACAATTCATTTGTTTTGGCATAGACATTTCAAGTGTTTCATTTCATATGCAAACAGTTTGTTGATTTTTAACTGTGTATACTTTAACCGGAGTGAAAATTGGTTGGAGAGTAGATCTGTTGTGATTTTTGGTAGAACAAAAAAAAATTTTTTGTTCGCCTACTATAGAGCAGATGGGCCTTAATAATAGTGCTGCAATTTTCTGCCTGAAATTACCTTACACTCCTGCTGAATTTTATTATTGCAATACTGGTACTTCCGTGGATGTTTTCATACACATTTTCCTATTTTTTGTGCCTATTTTTTTATTTTGTGGTTTACAGTGCGACTACTCCAACCAAGGCCACCCAACAAAATGTTCCACAAATTTATCAAATAAAAATCGCGGAGGTTAACAAAATTTTTCCAACAAATTAACTTTGTAATCAAGTTGTACATCACAACGGCAACAGATTTGTGGTCATTTTGGATAATTTGTTAGAAAACTATTGTTAACCTCCACGATCTTCATTCGTTAAATTTGTAGAAAATTTTGTCGGGTGGCCTTGGTTAGAGTAGTCGCACTGTAACATTTACAAATACTTTTAAATCCAAAATGAGTACCTGAGTACATGGTATTTTTTTGTTTTAGGGGTTTGTCCCTCTCTATGCTGATTTTGAAAGCTTCTACACAAGAAACCTGTACACTCGTATAAGGGACTGTTGGAACAGACCAATCTGCAGTGTTCCTGGTGCCGTTATTGAGGTTCTCAATAGAGAATCTGATGATTATGGGTGGTCCTTCAGGTACATTTCTCATTCCACTCATATGGTACATGTAGCTTGTTGTACTAGTATTGGCTCCTAGGGATAACCTTTAACTAACTAAAGCTAGTTCACCAGTTAGTTGAACTCTATTTACCAGTTGTCTGAGTCAACTCTGAGTTAGTTTTAAGTCTGATTTAGCATAGCAATAGAGCCACTATTTTTTTTTTACGATAACTGCAGAAATTCTCGTGCGCTCATTGGCTAACAGACACATGAATTTGAAATTCGTGCAATGCGTCAGTGAGCGAGAGCGGGCAATTCGACCATTTGTTATCGTAAAAAACAAATTGACGTCAGTTTTTCATGCGTCTGTCCTGTTATTGACAATGAATTTCATCATCACATTGTCAAAGTAGTCTGCGGATCCACTCGGCTATCGCCTCGTAGATCCACGCTTTGACAATGTGATAACGAAATTTATGATCAATAACAGGATAGACGCATGAAAAACTGATGTCAATTTGTTAAATAGACAATGAATAAATGAGACAAAAAACTTTGATCCCTGGATGACTGTACATCTACATACAGTTGGAACCTGGTAATTTGGAAGTTCTGTACTTCCAGTTCCTTTTTATTTCAAACCATTTCCCTTGGATTTGTCCTTCAGTTACAATGTACTTACTATTGGCAATTTTGAACTCCTGCTATTTCAAATAGTTTTCGTTTCTCCTGAGAGTTTGAAATAGTGGGGTTGACAACCGAACATGTTCAAAATTTATGATCTAGAAGATCAAATATGACAGCTGCCCAAAGTCCTTGATAACTTAAACCCTAATCCAACTGTCATTTACATGTACTGCAATGAATCTGAACGTTCTTGAATTAGGGAGCCAGATTCGTTTCGGTCAAGATGTGATTCCCTCACCATCCATTTTAATATTTGGCATCCCTTAAAAGTTAAATCATAGGACCAGTGTCTCAGTTGTGTAACTAAATTTCTGATCTTACTTTAACTCGATTGTGACGTAAAAAAGAGATTTACAGCATGTATGGCTTCTGACCTGTTTTCACTACCTTTTGACATTGATGTTAATTAAGAGACCAGTCATTCACTTATAATTTTTCCTTCAATTTTAGGCAAACTGGAGACACCACAAAAGCACTTAATCTTGGTTCTTATAATTACCTTGGGTTTGCGGAAAATGTTGGACCATGCGCGCAGTCTGCAGAACAGGCTGTCCATAAATTTGGTCTGGGAGGATGCAGCTCGCGGCACGAGTATGGTGAGATGAGTAAATGTGCATTTGAAAATTAATCAAACAGTTCGCAATATAATTGTGTGATTGCCTTTCAATTGCCTTTGAAACATTCATTTGAAGTAATGGAAAGATTCCCTAGGGAAGTGTTGTCTGGAGGTCCTGGTTCAAATCCTCCTCCCTACCGCTATCTGGGTTTGTCCTTGGTAGTCTCGAGTTCAACTTCTTGACCACATTGTGTAAATAGCCAACCGGTCAGCCTCCCACCAGTTGGAATTCTTAATAGTTTACATGTATGCCATGTCTGCAATATTTGGTTATTTATTTACAGTGTCCCCAATTAGCACTGCAGTGCTAAATACATGTGACACTTAAATTAAATTATTTATTTATTTGTTTATTATTCTCATCAGGTACCCTTCATCTTCACGACGAACTGGAGACTCTTGTGGCACGTTTTCTTGGCAAGCCTGCCGCAATGGCGTTTGGAATGGGTTTTGCTACTAACTCTACCAACATACCCACACTAGTGGGCAAGGGAGATTTGATAGTCAGTGACGAGCTGAACCATTCCTCACTTGTGCTTGGGGCAAGATTGTCTGGGGCAAAAATTAAAGTCTTCAAACATAATGGTAAGAAATTGGGTTCATATGTAGATTAACAGTCTAATACCCCATTCACACCAGCATGGTAAACATGTTTAAAAGTGGTTTAACTAAACAAGATTTAAAATTAGTTGCTCGTATTGTGCACACCCCACAACTAAACAAGGTAAAAACCTGTTTGAACAAAATATGTTAGCAAAGTGTATTGAAATTTGCCTTCTCAAATGACTGCAAAGCGTAATAGACCCATTTCAGTTAATTCCCAATCTGGAGGACAAAACAATAAGATTGTTTTGCATTTGAAAGGTTTGTTTCTCTCAGGGGAGAAAACAACCATTGTTTGTCCTCAAGATTGGGAATTACTGAAATGGGTCTATTGACAAATTGGAAAAACCTAAACCTGATTTAGTTAAACTAGTTTACTTGGTATGATTGGGGCATATAATTTTTATTTGTTGGTTCCACTCTTGTCTCATGCTTGTCACAAAGTGAATTTATTTAGTGTTTTACAGTTGATTGCTCACTGGTTTCTTATGGTGCATGGAAATACTGAAGAATTGCATCCAGAATCCTGTGCTACCTAAGGATGTTACATGTATCTTTGATACGTACTCGGGGGTTTCAATAGGGGCCAGGCATCAGGCAAATTGACTGGTTGTGAGGTCAATTTACCCACCTGGTTTGAACATCTACAGTAGAGGAAAGTTTCTCTAAAAAGAAGTTCAATTCAAAACGTTGTGCCTGCCTGTGAAAACCAGTTTTCCGCCTTCTGAAAATGTTAACAAAACCCCTGCTTACCAGTGAATGTATTTTTAATTTGTTTATTTAAACATTGTTAACATTCACTTTCTGCTTCAGATATGAAGAGTCTGGAAAGTATCCTTCGCGAGTCGGTTGTTCAGGGACAACCACGCACCCACAGACCGTGGAGAAAAATACTCATCATTGTTGAAGGTATCTACAGGTAGGTGGAAAATACCATGGTAAACAATAACAACAACAACATCTTTATTTAAACACGGTGGGTTTTGAAGCTAATATAGCTTATGGGGCCGTGTAAAAAATGTTAACGAAATAAAATAATTGAAATTGAATGTAGTCAATAAAAGGTGAAATATGTGCAATAAAAGATATGAATAAAATCAATAAAAGACAAAATCACTGTCAATTTGGGGTCAATCCATTTGCGGTGATTCTTCATTAAAATTCAAGTTTCCGAGGGCGTGAGACTTTTTTGCCCTTTTGGCATAGTCCCTAGTGCTGACAGTAACTTCTATAGTGTGACAGAGATATACAGTAAGATTGGTAATTTGGACTGTAGGGCAGTAGTTGTTACATGTACATCATATTTACAGCCTTAATTTCTGAAGATACAGTGTATTGGCAATAAAATTCTTCAGTGTACTTTTTATCATGCATGCTCACTTAAGTTAACTGTATTACAAACACTCAAAGTCTTCTACACTTAAGAGAGATTAACTTGAGATATTTTGTAGCCTGTGGCTTCTTCTCTTCTGAGGGCTAGTAGTATGAACTATTAATGGTTTACATTTACATGTAAATAGAATTTATACAACACTGAAAATATCTTGTATAAAACAGTTTTTCAACCCAATCATGGTAATTATCTTGTCTATTAAAAAAAATAATTACAAGTCATGTAATCATATATGTAGTACATAACCGACATTTGACTTTAAACTGTCATGTTTAATTTCTAGCATGGAAGGCTCAATAGTGAGGTTGCCAGAAGTTGTAGCCCTTAAAAAGAAGTACAAGGCATACATTTTTCTTGATGAGGCCCATAGTATTGGTGCCATGGGCCCCAATGGAAGGGGCGTTACAGATTACTTTGGTGTGAATCCCGCAGATATTGATATCATGATGGGGACATTCACCAAGAGCTTTGGTGCTGCAGGGGGATACATTGCTGCAACCAAGGTCAGCTTGATAATGATGACTGTTTCTGTACAGACATGTACATATTGTATGATCTGCTGTCTTTTGGAAAATTATTAATAATAGTACAGACAGCGGCAGAAGTACTGATTGTAAGGTGATACTACAGACTAAGATGATTATTAGTTGATTTGTAACTTATGACTCTGTTATGACATTGAACTATGCTTAGCACTTCTGATAGGCAGGGGATTAAGTCTGTATGAGTTGCAACTAACTTAGTCAATCTGTTTCCTGCATATACTAGAAATATCATTGGATACAAATTGTGTACTCATTTATTGCATGTAGATTTTGACACAGAGTTGGGCTGTAATTAACAGACTGTTTTGCAGCATTTATATGTTAGAGTTATTCAATCATGCCCTCCCTCAAAAACAAACAAACAAACCAACAAAATTGTAAAACAGAAGCTAGTGGACTGTGCTTTGCTCACTCAATTGGAATTTGTTTATTGGTCAATTTGTTGAGTGCTAAATTGAGTTCAATGTGAATGTCGGGTTTCCTGATACTGGTTTTATTCCGCAGGAAATAATTAGCCACATCCGAGGAAGTTCTCACAGTGCAGCATATGCTTCCTCCATGTCGCCTCCAGTGGTGATGCAAATCATCTCATCCATGAAGATGATCATGGGTGAAGACGGCACAGACAAAGGTTGGTTGATGTAACAGTGAATGATGCTGCTTAAGTGATCATGTCAAAAGCCAGTGATAAGTTGGTCTGCACCCCCCTCTCTGATACTGGACCAAAAACAAAGTTTAAGAGCAAACCTTCCAGTGTATGTATTACAAGGTAGTTATTGCCAATTTTAATTTTGATTCTCACAGGAAAGAAAAGACTGATTGCCCTGGCTGAAAACTGCAAGTAAGAAAAAATCTGATTCCTGTGATATTGTTTACTAGGTGGAATCTCTAACTAAGTGAAAATAGCCTCCAGCATTGGCTGAGGGCACACGTTAGAGTGCTCTCACTCATCTTCTGTTTGGATAACAACAATTGGAAACAATGAAAGTCTTTCAAAGATTTGCCAATAATCACACTTGGTGACCAGAATGAGTATACATTGCTACTAAGGTAATTTACCTAGATCTACCTGGTAGAAGGTTACACCTGTACACGCACACCTAACTACGTGCTTAGTCTAGCATAACGCGTTTGTCCTTTTTTCTGTTCTTTAGGTATTTCAGGCAAAGACTTAAAGAAATGGGATTTATTGTTTATGGTCACGATGCCTCGCCTGTTGTACCTCTTCTTCTCTTTCTGCCTGCTAAAATTGCGTGAGTACATTGTAGACCTTTACTTGGATCATCATGGGGAGCAGGGATGGCGCAGTGGTGAGAGCACTCACCTCTCACCAATGTGGCCCGGGTTCGATTCCGGCCTGGTGCCATGTGTGGGTGAAGATTGTTGTTGGTTCTCGCCTTGCTCCGAGGTTTTTAAAAGGGTACTCCGGTTTCCTCCCTCCACAAAAACTAACATCTCCAAATTCAAAGTTATTCATGCCATTTTTTAACCTCATAAGTCTTGAATTGACCTTTTCTTGAGAAACAGTCAATGTAGAGAGAGTGAGAATTTAAATGTGACTACAAAATTTCATCACAGATGACTGGTGTTGGTAACAAAGAAAAAGATGGTATTGGTGGGTGGGTGGGTGTTGAAATTATTTTCTGCAAGCAAAACATACATTTGAGAATCCTATAAGGTTTCAGGTAGCCAGTGCTACAGCACCCGTTGAGCTTGTTGTCAGACAGACTGCATGGGTTACCTGTGCCCTAAAAATCGCGGTTGAAACTTTACTCCCCGTTGGGATTTAAATACTGTCTTCATGGCAGTTAGGCTGGCTAACTTCTTTGTAGGTCTCTTATCATAAATTCAAAAGCCATCGTTGTCTTTCTTTAGAGCGTTTGGCCGTGAAATGTTAAAGAGGAACATAGCTGTTGTCGTGGTTGGGTTCCCTGCTACCCCTCTGATAGAATCTCGCACCAGGTTCTGCTTGTCAGCTGCTCATACGCGAGAAATGTTGGACAAGGTGAGTGGAAAATAACTGGCTGAGCAGTTTAAGGTGGCCCAAACCTGTTTGTTGTTTGAAATTTAAGAAAAGGAGATGATTTTTCAAGAGAGTAAAAAAATAGACATGACAAAATTCACCATGCTGAGTGGTGCAAAAATGCTTGAAGCGTCTCCAACCAGGAGAGCTTGACGTTGTCTTGTTGTCCTTGTTCAATAGGGTGAATTTTGTGATGTCTCCGACTGTCACCGCTAAATTACAGACAGTGAGACATTGTCACGAAAAATATCTTTTATTTTATTACTTTGCAGGCTTTGGAGGCCATCGACGAAGTAGGCGATATTCTACAACTCAAGTACTCGAAACAGAAACACAAAAAATAACTGAATTTTCTCCATCAATTTAGGAAGAAGTTTCTTATGTAACATAGACATCTTTAATCCAGAATGACTAGAAGCTTTGCTTCTTTCCTGGAATGCACCTAGAGTTAAAATGCAACAAGGCAAAGGAAAAAATGCTATGAGTTTTAAATTAATATGTTAAAAAAATATTTTAATTTGTGGTTCTCTGAAGATGTGCATTTGCCCCAGTCCTCTAGGGAGCACAGAGTATTAGCTTTGGGTCTGGATGATCAGTGTGAGCTATTTCCAATGGCACCAAGGTATTGGTTACCCAGATAATCTCAGAAATTGTAGTGCCGAAAGCTAACTGGTACTCCGTCAGTAGCTAGAATTTTTTTGGACTAGCAAATTGCGTCAAGATGACATAACTTGATCCGGGTACTTGCTCTTCTCTCTGTCTAATCAGGAAGGTGGGCAACACTTCAGAGGCATAATTTTCCGACTTTGCCGAAAAATAAATATTGCCTGTTTTTGTTCTAAATCAATAGCAAGCAATTCGAAGAAAAATATTATATGTGGCAAGAATTGTGTAAATAATATTGTGTGAATTCATTATTGAGAAGAAGATACACATTTTCATTACAGGGGCGCTACTTTGGGGTACCTTTTTCTTTTTTTAAAACGGATATAACTTTTTTTATTCTACTTTAAGCTGTGCAATTTTTGGAGTTGCTTATTTAACATTACCCCATGCAGGATCATCTATCATAGACTTATTTAATACCGCCACAGGATTGTATATTTAGTGATTCTGTGCAAAAGAATGGTTGTATCAGAACTTTAAACGAAAACAATATATTCTTACATTTTAACTAAAAGCGCACGTTTTATACTAATAATTTGCGTGTTAAATTTCCCTAGGATAAATTCCCTAGGATAAATTCACTAGGAAATTCTAGAGTTGAGTGGTGTTAACAGAGGATCTGTAATAATACTTGTTCTAAGTGTCTCCCTGGGGTAGCCTGTGTAGCAGACGTTTCGTTTCCTTTTCAAAAAAAAAACGCGCGAAGGAAACGAAACTGCGAGCGATCACACCCTTCTTGCTCACCCCCTCTCCACTTCTCCCCATTTTTGCTCATCTCAAGTGCGCTCTTTCGCTTGCTCGCTTTCGATCTCTCCGCACGGAAAAGGAAACGACTACTTCGCAGGTTACCTTGGGGTTAAAACATGCCCGAGCGTGGATACCGGCAAAGTTCCGGTGGATTTCTCGCGGATTGCGGGTTCTGCTTTCATTCTAAGCCTAGGATGTAATTTGCACCGAAGTCCTCGTGAAACGGCCGAAATAAATTTTACGATTCCGCTACCGCTCGAAAGGAACTCTGAAAGAAATGTCATTAAATAAGTTGTTGAAGAAGGGGCGATATTTTTGTGTTAGGTTATAACAAGAATAGAGTAGTGCCAGACATAAATCAATGAAAAAACTGTAATAAAATACTTGTGAAAACAGTTGGTTTGTTCTATTTGTTTGGCTACGTTGTAAGGCCATGTTTAAACATCGAACTTCGCATGAGCGAATCTAATGCAAATGAGCAAAAACAATGGCCTTTCTCTCATTTGGATCAGATTAGGCCAAAGTATGGCCTTTGCCTAACGAGTAGCACCGGGGACGAAAATGGGCCCTCGGGCGTGTTTTTTCAGTTGGTTGCTCTTTCTCTGCGCATGTTCAGAATTGAACAATTGAGCGCAATCAAATCGTCACTGATGACTGAAAACGCACGGGTTGGGTCTGTGTGTATGTACTTAGCGTCACGGTGCTTTTTTATGTGAACACGAGTGTCAGCTACTGGAAAATACACAAATCGTAAAATTCATACGCAACCACATCCAGGACAGGTGTATGTTCCATATCTTCACTTGTGAGAATGTTGATGACATCATTTCTTGCTTTTCCACAGTTGCTTGTGCCAAGAGTCGGTTTACACGGTGGTTTTAAAGATGTAAATGTTATTTTCTTGCGTCAAAAACAATATTTTACCATGGCCACTTGAAAATAAAGTTAATATCTTCGTGCCGCCGTGTGATATCCTCTGTACAGAGTAATGCGAAGCCAATGTTAAACCAGACGAACACAAAACAAGTCTGACTGATGAAAACTATCAGCCATCCATGTGTGTCTCCTACTGCAAACTTGCATGTTTTTCTAAAGCAGCTCACATTTAGCTTGAAATGTCGGTCACTGACTCCCGCGCTCATGCTCAGCCGGCCTAATCCGTGGACGGGAGATGACTGACATTTCAGGCTTCTCACATCTCGGAAAAAATTTATTTCGAATAAAATGCCCATGCCTCTCAAATATGAAATTAGCAATGATACCGGCCTGGTTAATTTCGTTCGTGCTCGCCTCGCGTGACATCGATCGCGTGCTTGACGATGCACGCATTGAACAGGTCACGCAACTCGTCCGGCTCGTATTCTTGCGAGATGTGTTAGGAGACCTCCGGAAAAACATCAACGTTGTTCAGTTTCAGAATAAAAACTAGCTATAAAAACGACTTTTCGATCTCCCTGAGATCGTTTTCAAGTTATAGAAAAAGCGAATGAAATATACATATTCAATATAAAAAGACGTTCTCTGGTTAAGAAAAAAAATTAAAAACTTAAGCTTTCGGCTTCAAGTCTTAAGCCTTTAAAAACTAAGATGTAAATGCGCGAGATGGAAATATATACAAAATGGAAGTGTGAATAAATTGTAGAAACGGTGAAGGGAAAAAATGCACTAGTTTAAAAGAATAGAGTATTGTTTTGGCAACGGCTTGGAGTCATTGCCTGCTTCATTTAGTGCATGTTAGCGGTGTACCAAGATTTCAAAGTGTTTTGAATTCGGAAGTTTCTCTTATCAAGTACTATGGTATTGTTGAAGTCAGTAGAGTGATTATTACGCCAAGCATTAACTGAAATATTGGAGTGGTTTTACACATTTCTAACATGTTCCTTTTTCCTCGTTGAAAGACACCTTCCAGTCCCACAAATGTAGCTCCAAGGACAATCGACTCAGCGGATTTTACACACCACATTGGTTTGAAGTTCCATAGGAGGCCTAAATTCGGGGAAAGGGAATTTCCTTCCCCAGGTTTAGGCCTCTGTTGAAATATGCGATTTTTTAAAAAAATTCAGGATGTTAGACGGTTACATGTATATCTTTTAAAGTATTCTGACCGTCATGGCAGGTCGGCTCCAATAAACTGACTTGATTACGACAGTCTTCAACAGGTGCTAACTTGCAAAACAAAACAGTCCAATATTGAATGAAGTTCTTGACACTTGCCACTTCAGTTTACTGGGGGCCGGGCGTGCTTTTCTCTCCCCCGCCCGGGTGGGGGGGGGGACTTGCTTACAAAAACGAAACTGAGTTAAATCTGAAATGTAAAATTTGGGGGGATATTCGAGCCGAAAGAGATTGTCAGTCTCATAGTTAATTTGCTGTTTAAAATTGTTGACAGGAGTGAAAACGCATATGAGTCACGCTCACCATTTCATTTTATTTATTTTGGTGAGTACCCCCCCCCCCCCCTCTCCGGGTTGTATTCGTCCGCGCACGATTCCGCCAAGCAAACATGGTCGCCGGCGCGTACGCGACGAGAAGAAGCCAGCATTCCAGGAAGAATGGCTACCACAAGGGATCGAACGGGTTTACGAGCCAAGAGAGAAACTACGCTGCTAAAATGTTGGATGAGTTTGAGGAGACACCTCTTTACGCCGCCGTGATGACCTATATGTCTTATTTCTTTCTGATAGTTTTCGGCTATATGCGTGACTTCCTGCGAAAATATGGCTTAGAAAAATCCAAGTCAGTTAAAGAAACAGGCAATAAGGTAAGACAATAACTTCCACTGCAGGTTACATCAAGTCTCAAAATGTAAGAGGATGGCGTTGTCAATATCAGAGCTTCGTAGCCAAAACAGTGAGTGAAAATCGTACACTATTAGACCCCGAAAATGCATAAACACTAAGCTCAACCGCTCATTCGGTGCAGCAAAACAATGAGAAAAACAAAGAGCCGGGAAACTATATAAGCTTACCGCTAAAGCTGACTTTTCCAGCTACATGTGAAGGATGCAGTGCCTGCTAGCATGCTTGTATGTTTTATAGTTATCAAAGCGATCGAAGCCGATAAGCTTATATTTTTCTTGATTATGCGAAGAATTTCTTTGGCGGGCTTCGGAGACAATCTTCAAAGGAGTCCACTGAATTAGCTTGAATTAATATATTTGTGTTAAAAATAAAACTGTCGTAAAAATATTGATTATACAATATATCTGTTGTGACACAAGCTATGCATGCAATTGTATTTCGAAATTTCTATGCAATAATTATTCCAACTCCTTTCTGAACTATGGACCCTTTTACTGCTGAACGCATGCGCAAATGCTTTCTTTGGTGGCGTGATCCTCGTGATCAGCTGACCTTTGTTAGCATTGCACGTGTCAATGCGAGCCTTGTGCATAATTAATAGAGATTTTAGAATTTAAGTTTAGAATACTTTCAATTTAGAATTTCAGCTGAACACTCAGACTTACTTGATCAACTCTTTTTTAAAATTTTCGGATTGTCTAAATGTCCTTGTTTACTGGGTATTTCGAATTTATTCGGCTAATTTGTATTTGGATAGCGCTCAAAATGGGTCAACATTGAGCCGGGGACTTTGTCGCTCGAGGCAATTTTCCCTGCAGCTGATCACGCAGTTTTGTTAGGACAAAAATTACAAGGGCAATTTCCTATTGAAAACGCCGGCTTTCGGCGTTTCGAAAACGATGACGTTACGATAATCCTGTGATTTCTCTGACCGAGATTTATACTCAGACACAAATCCAAAATGAGCGGTGATTGTTGCGTTTTCAAATTTCTCGGGGGTAGTGTGGACGGAAAACGTTTGATGCGTTTTCAGAGTGAAACCTCCGTTTTCAATTTCCTACGGCTGAATGTGGACGGGTCCTATCAAATATTTTCGAGACATGTTCATTTCTGGGGGTGTGTATAAAATACACTAAGCAATACCTGTGTTCCATCTTGTGTGGCGACTGAGGTCCCGTTCGCACGTATCCGGATATTTTCGAATCCGCAACTTTTTCTTTCCGGATTCAAAAGTTTCCCCGTCCACATGTAGCGTATTCATCGGAGAGCGGATTAGAAAACATCCGGATTCGCTGCCGAATTCACCGGATGCGTGTAGATGGAAGCCGTATCCGGAAAGAAAAAGGTTGCGGATTAAAAAATATCCAGATATTTGTGGACGGGGCTTGAATTGCGAGGCAAGTTTGACGAAACACTACTTATTTAGTGTTACAGTTCCTTTATGAGAAATAGTGAAGCGAAAAGTTCCTTTCTACTACTCTTTCACGGCAACTAACGCAACAAGGGCAACGTAATGGCGCACTTAATGTCTTCTTTCTCGTTTAAATATGAACTAATCATTAGTAGACAACTGGACTGAACACAAATAATATCATCTGGGGTATGCAGGTCCTGCACCCACTACATCTTCCAATCGACGCGGAGTTTTTGCTTTTTCCTTTAAAAGTAGTGATGTCTACGAGCAGGCGATAAGCTACTGCAAAACCAAACGAACAAAATGGGTGTGAGTTTTTTTTTTTGCCGAGAAATGTGAATGACGATATTCTATTCGAAGTTCTGAAACTTTCCAAGACTTAAATTTTCGAAAATTTAAGGTGGCTCTGAACCTTCTCCGTAGAATGTTTTAAACTTTACAAAAAGTTGCATCTTATCATGCTGATTACAATTCGATAATAAAAAGTGGGGGTCACCGACCTCGCTTTCGAGTTATAAGCGCTTAAAACTAAAATTATGGGTGTTTTAGCAGGTCATATTGTTGCTATGGTAACCTATTGTGCCATAAAATTGACAGCAACTTGTTCACCAATGATTGAGCAGTTTTTTGATACCATAATTTTGGTATCAACTGATATAGAGTGGTTATAATGACCCATCAAACTCTAAGCCGGTCTTGGAAAGTACTGGAAACTGTTTCGAGCCACCTTAAGCTAATGTTGATGTAATGATTGCCCGGAAATCGAGCGTCACGCTGTCTGCTCCGATGAATGAGTTTGTTTATCTTTTGTCTGAAAGACCTTTATAGCCAATCAGCTTATGTTTGATCAAGGTGTGTCCATAAGATAAGAGAACAATTGATTGTAGTCTTAGTCATTCCGAGATATAACTTTGTTGTGTACGAGAGAGGATTCGAGAAATTAAACCCTGGAAGAGAAAAGTGACAGTGTGGGTTTCTTACTTATTCCCCACAATACGAAGATACACACAAGTGTAGCGTTTATACTATAAGAAGGTATCTAAAACAAGTATTAATCAAGACAATGACTTCAGTCGGGTTTTTTCAGCCGTTTTAGAACAGGTTTTAGGGATGTGACGCGTATACAGTGTAAGCGAATAGGACAGATGCCAAAAAAAATAAGTAACTTATAAACTAAGCAAACCATGTTTATAGCTTGAAATACCTGGAGCAAGACTTTTTGATCAAATCTGAGCGATTTATTTTGACATTTCAGGGCTTCGTACCACTCTACTCTGACTTTGAGAGTTTTTACACGAGGAATCTTTACACTCGTGTAAGAGACTGTTTTAACAGACCCATCTGCAGCGTACCCGGTGGAGAGATCGATCTAGTGGATAGGCAATCACATGATTGGAATTGGACTTTCAGGTATGTGAGTTTTCTCCCTGATTGTAAGGTTTGGAGCTTGGGGGTTAAATATAAGGAAACGTCCTCGCCATGGCTGATTCAAACTTGAGAGGACTGGGGAGCAGTGGAAGGCTAAGTTTGCAAGGCTTCCAAGTTTGTCCGTTCGTAAACACTAAACAGTCTCAAGTTTCTTCAGTTGTAAAATCCATCCTTGTTTATTTTCGGTTTTTTATTACTTCTTTAATGATTTTCTACCTTAGAAAACTAAGTTTTCCTCATTTTGAACGCAATTTTGCACATCAGCGATCAAAAGGACTCATTAGATATGAGATTCAAGTTAACACACGGAAATGGCAGCCTTCAAATCCTTCGGATGGCCGCGGACAAGGTGGTGCTGCTTGAAGGGGGAGGGGAGGGGAGGTTTAATCCAGGGGTCCATGGCCAGACACTTCTTGGGCTGTCTCCGCCTTTCATTATGGGATGAAAATAGAAAGTACTTGTGATCGCCATGGCAAAAAGAGTTTGCTATTTACCAGTTTCCCTTTACCCAATCACTTGCGAACTTGATAAAGTTTCTTGCTCTCTAGGAACGCGTTATTTATTGTCCTTCAGTGCGTTCCTAAGAACTCTTTGTTTTTCTTATTGGCTATAAATTACTGGCCTCCTTTCTGTTCTGTCTTCTTTTGGGTTACAACAGATCAATACCGAGTATTATTTATTTTTTGCAGATATCCAGGAACGACAACTAAGGCAGTGAATCTTGCTTCGTACAACTACCTTGGGTTCGCTGAGAATTCTGGACAATGCGCAGAATCCGCTGAACAGGCGGTCCGTGAGTACGGCATCGCAGGATGCAGCTCGAGACATGAATATGGTGAGTGTACGAGTCAAGCAGCTAATCCAGAAGGTATAAGGGATATTGTCTGATTTTCCAACAAATTCCTTGAACTAACGTTAAATGGAATGCGTAGCAGTGAGTAAGGAGAATTGATATTCTGAAACTGATACCAAGACGGTTAATCGATCATCAGGGCTCGGTTGTTCAAAGCACGACAAAGTTAAAACAGACTTGGGGTGAATTTTGACTGATATCATTGTTGTATCACTAACGTTTCATGGACGTTTTCGTTTGGTAGTTTTGTTGTTCACTTTAGACTGAGGCTCATTCAAACTACTCAGACAAGAAATAAGCAATATGAAAAACACCTTGTTAAAACCTCGAGTAACTTCTAATCTTTAATCAGATTTCAGGGGAACGAGGAAAAATAGTAACCGACAGACTTAATTTCTTAACTTAGTGTTTCGGCGCAAGACACTCAACCTACTCCCTGTTCTTGGAACGATAGAAATGAAAGGTCTCGATGAGTGTGATGGAAATTTCTCAGCTATCAGTCATCAATCAATATATTAATGTGATGCGTGGAAAGAGGTTGCCCTCAGTATCCGAGGCAGAGGCTTATGTATAAAACGCATGACAAAAATAACGATAAATAAGAGAGAAAAAGAAAGTAACTTAAATATCAGTCAAATAGATAAAATTATAAATAAAAGTGTAATAGGAAAAACTCTTCTCGTTTTTCTGCTGTCTGTGAATTTTTCAGATCTTCCAAATATTCTGATTCTCCGTTGTGTTCGGAAGACCATTTTATAAAGCTTAGGAAAAAGAGCTGTTGACACCCAGTCGACAACAAAATGGAAACTCCTCCGATAATTCATATCGTATTAATAACATTTCCCTTTTTTCTCGTTCCAGGTACCCTCGCCATTCACAACGAACTTGAAGCCCTTGTCGCTAGGTTTGTTGGTAAACCTGCCGCTATGGCGTTTGGTATGGGATTCGCCACCAACTCTGCAAACATTCCCACCCTGGTGGGCAAGGGAGACTTGATCATCAGCGACGAACTCAACCATACTTCACTTGTGTTGGGAGCAAGATTATCAGGAGCAAAGATTAAAGTATTCAAACACAATGGTAAGGTTCCCAGCGCAAGCTACAATCCAATAGGAATAGGGTGCGAGGGGTGAAGTGGAGAAGGGAAGGGAAGTTGGGGACGGACGATTTCCGTGTTATTTTTCCTAATCATTTTTCAAGGAGACTTTTTTTGCTGTGACCGTCACCGGCCCATATTAAAGGAAACCTCCACTCTTAAAGCAAAAGGATGTTAACTTGTAGGAAATACTGTCTTATGTCAAGTTTCGGTTGAACGCCCAGCAATGAAGAATCAGTGTCAGCAAAACAGGGTTTGCCTATCACCTATATTTGCTTTTGGGTTTCCTGCGCGCCGCCATCTTGGATTACATGACGTCATATGGTTGCCCAATTGTTTCACACAAAAGATGCTTCCTAACAATAGCGGCAACCAAATGACGTCACAAAATCCAAGATGGCGGTGCGCGGGAAATTTAAAAGCGAAAATAGGCAATAACCTGAACTCGATTTTTGTTACTCTTGAATATTATTTTCACATTGTCCAGTAAAATTTGAGATAGTCATTACTTCAAACATTTTAAAGCCAACTTGTTGTAAGAGTGGAGGTTCCCTTTAAAACAGGGCATTTAGATATCCGACCGGTGCTACTTCCAAAAACCAACCAAGTATACAAACCAAACAAGTAACTCTAGAGTCTCGTGAGACCGGGAGCTGGAAATATTAACCGAGATTCAAGACAAGGAGAAACGAGATACGGAAGAGTATGCGAGACTAAGCTGACATTCTGCAAGAGCGCGTGAGAGTTGGTGGTTATCTCCCGATGTACCTTCCTTATAGCATGCGCTCTTGTTAAGTCAACAGCACTGCACGTCTGAATTATTATCATTTAATATCACATCCTAGATCTGACGAGTTTAGAGAACATACTACGAGAATCCGTTGTACAGGGACAGCCGAGGACACACAGAGCATGGAAGAAGATTCTCATTATTGTTGAAGGTGTCTATAGGTAAGTGTATGACGCTGCATGGGTGCGCTCCTCGCGAGATAACGAAAAAGCCCCGTGACACAACGAATTTCTCGTTGTAAGTGAGCAGACCTTTAGGATAGAGAAGCGTGGGCAATTTCCACGAAAAGAAAACAATCTTGTACATAAAGAATCGAGCAAGTGCTTTCTACTATCCAGGTCCTGTTTTTGCTGTTAAAAAATCTTGCACAAGCCATTGCCCACCAAATCAAATACTTCACAACCTAAAGGAGAGAAACCCACCTGAAGGCCCCACCCTCATAAACAAAAATAGTGGTTCGTCCCTAACAAACTATCAGCAGACTTGCAAAATTCGAGCCTGTGTACAGCTGCCACCTCCCCTCAAAAAAACGAAAAGACGACGTCTCTCTCCCAGATGTGTTTGAGGGAAGTAGGCGGCTGTACACAGACTAGCAAAATTCTCGAGATTTCTGTCCGAACAAATCCCCCCTATGTAACGAACACCTTGGATCATGCAACGGGGCTTAATTCAAGTCAAATGTAAGGACATTGCATGATTGAGCTAATCACGAATTAATTAATTCAGTCTTAGCGTGATTTGGTTCAGTTGAGCGTATGCCCTGTAAAAGTAAGTAGAAATCAGGCGTGACACTGCGAATGCGTGACAACAGTGCGAGAAACGTTATCGCCCGACCCTCCTTGAAATGATTTCCAACTCGTCTACAAACGTGACAACTGAGAACATTTTTCTTTTCAGTATGGAGGGCTCTTTGGCACAGCTCCCAGAGATTGTGGCCCTTAAAAAGAAGTACAAAGCATACATATACCTAGATGAGGCCCATAGTATTGGTGCCATGGGCCCCAATGGAAGGGGCGTTACAGATTACTTTGGTGTGAATCCCGCAGATATTGATATCATGATGGGGACATTTACTAAGAGTTTTGGTGCTGCAGGGGGATACATTGCTGCATCAGAGGTTAGAGGGAGTCTTGTTTTTTAGTGGTTGAAGTTGAAGACCGAAAAATTGATGCAACATACGAGGGAAAAAGAACAACTCTTTCACAGTCAGACTTGAAAGATAGAAGCACCGTGTTTAATAAACAGTACCACATGGATGTACTGCCCAGTTGCTTTCATTTAAATGGTCACATACTAGGGTTTCATCTACAGACTTAAAAGTTAGAACAACCTTGTACAGCATAATAAACAGTATCACATGAAAGTACTGCTCAATAGCTTTCATTTTAAAAATGGTCACACACTAGAGTTTCATCCACAGGCTTAAAAGTTAGTACCACCTTGACAGCATAACTAACAGTAACACTGAGAGAGTACCGCCCAGTAGCTTTCGTTTGAATGGTCACACACTTGGGCTAGAACCTCCTAGTTAAGCATAACAACGTTATTAAATAGTGGATTATTGGATAATACAGCTCAAGAGATTTCATTGGCTTAGCCAACATGGTATATGAAAAACTTAATGAAACAATCATTCCACTCGCGTTCGCCGAATATGTAACGATCATGGTGCAACAGTCAGTGTTTTCATTTTTGCAGGAAATAATAAACCATATTCGAGGTACATCCCACAGTGCAGCGTATGCCTCCTCCATGTCGCCCCCAGTGGTCATGCAAATATTGTCATCCATGAAAATAATCATGGGTGAGGACGGCACAAACAAAGGTTGGTAAGATTCAGACTCCTGGCGTTATTCTCTGGAGCTGACATTTCGCTTTTCTTTCCTTCTCCTTTTATTTCCTGGAGTCTTTATTCTTACTGGTCAGCGACAGTTGTGAAAAAGTACACGCATGCCCAACGTTCTCGTCATCGTCTTGTCCCGAGTGGCTGAATTCCTTTTAGATAAATTAGACATCTGGCCAGGTCCAAGTCAAAAATCCACGACTCAAGAACTTCCAGTCTTTCTGCGCAGACTCCAAGTTTATTTTGCTCAAATCTGATTGGCTGGCAATCGAAAATGAGCACTCTGGGTATGCTCAAAAACTGAGGACGGGCCAGAAGTCCGGATCCTTGGTGCTGACCAAAAGGATCGCGGCCTCGGGTATCAATATGATGGAGACTCTTTAAATTCTGCAATCTTCACAGTAATTTAATTTATTTTTTGTCATGCTGTTAGTAGTTTCTTTGACTGTATTTGTTATTCTTCTGAAATCCAGTGATTTTTTTAATTTCTTTAGGAAAGCAGAGGCTCTGCACTTTGGCGCAGAATTGCAAGTAAGTTGAATGAAGTATGAAGTAACTTAATTAGGGCATTAAACTATCGCACATTGCGTCGGGCACGTTTGCATCAAACCTGAACATGAGGTGTGGTCACGTGAGAAAATGTCTGGTAACTACTCATAAAACTTTGCAACAGAGATTATAGCTACGGTACAACTTTTGAGGTAATACGCTGTTTTCTTTACATTTCAGGTACTTTAGACAAAGGCTTAAAAAGATGGGATTTATCGTGTACGGCCATGATGCCTCGGCAGTGGTACCTATTCTTCTCTACATGCCGGCAAAAACTGTGTACGTCAGTTTTAGTACTAAAGATGTATGCAAATGAGGTTGTGGCTCTTCAGAGATCTGATTGGTTACTAAAAGCGCGCGAAATTCAAAAACGAGCAACAACCAATCAGTGACGCTACACGGAGCTCTATGACGTCATCAGAATGGAATTGTTCGGGTCCAGACTCCAACGTCTTTCAAGCCGAGGAAGAATGTAGCGCGCGATCGCATATAAACATCTTATGGCTCAGGCCACTAATATACAGTAATGTTCGAACTATAAGCTGGGAATTCATGTAAATCAGTTAAGGAGTTCATTACGTAACAGAGCTTGATCACTCAAAAGCGTTAATATTTTGTTGCAGAGCCTTTTCCCGTGAAATGCTGAAAAGAAATGTAGCTGTAGTCATTGCTGGGTTCCCCGCAACCTCACTGATCGAGGCGAGAGCAAGAATTTGTCTTTCAGCTTCACACACCAGGGAAATGCTGGATAAGGTGAGATGAATCTCAAGAACTTGCCTTCATACTATCTAGATTGCACTGTCGCAGAGCTTTAGGGAGATTGACTCGGGTTGCACCCTACCAACTCGCGACTATCTATTAACTTTGGTGTTGTAATCATTCAACAGGCTCTGGAAGCAATCGATGAAGTGGGTGACCTCCTTAAAGTCAAGTATTCACGAAGGAAGATGGACTCGAGGGAATGAGAGCAGACACAGCTCTCTAAAAAACGAACTATCAATCTGGAAAACTTGCATGTTCTTCCACATAGAAAACCCCCGCAATGTTACTGTGGTTCTAAGTTCTTGCACAAAATGAGTCGGTGAAACGAACCGTACAGTACCATTGTTACATCTTATCTACTTATCTTATCTCAAAGAAGTGAGATTGGAGATAACATTGACCTAACATTTCGTGGCATTTAGCAAGAGAGGAAGAAGGGTGAGAAATCCACCGTGTAGGTCTTATCCGAAAGGTAATCCCTCTCAAGTTATTTTCAGACATGGATAATATTACTACGCGCATTGCGTGAATATTTTCGTGGAGGATAAAAACACATGTCAGGCCACTAGAGCTGTCCACGTGACCAGAATCCGCTTTACAAGATTGGCTGTTTTTTGACCCTAGGTCTAAAAATAACGTGAGAGGGATTACCTTGGAAATAAAGCGTGTAGGAGGGTTAACTCAGCCTCACTCTTCATGCTCTCTTGCGTTAGGCTAGCGAATTAGTAAATGGAAAATGCAGTTATTAACATTGAGGATACTTTGTTAGGTACAACGATTTTTTAAAATTTCAAAGCAATTTTAAGTAGTTAAGAACATAATTTACAGGAACCCAAGGTGTCAAAGGATGTATCTCATATTAGAGCCCGGTATGCTAAAGAGCAGTACGTTAATAGGGTCCTTACAATACACGTACAGGGTAGACTTTGTAATTTCAATTTCCAGTAAATAGTTTAAAAACTGTCGATACTTTTCGGCTGGTTCTGAAGCATTTTGGTCAAAAGATGCTGTGCAAATCCTGAGTAAGCATGAGCTTGACATTTTAATAAAGAGCACCCATTGTGAGGTATTTTACGGCTGTAACTTCGTAAAAACAGAGTAAAATTAAAAAAAAAAAAGTTAAGATAGCGTGGTTTGTTTTGTTAACACTTATCCACTGGATAGCGATTTATCCGACGAATAGCGTTATCCAGCCTTCCAACAACTGAGGCCAGATAAAATACAACAGTCTTGTCAACGTGTTCTTGTACTAAAAGATCATTGAAGTCTCTTTTGCAAGTTCTTTTCTTTCCCGGCTCAAGAGACAGATGAAGTTGCTCAACACAAGGAGATCAGGCGATGTACTATTCAGCTTTAAAAATCCAATTTAAAACCACTGGCTACTTGGATGCACTAATCTCGCCTCGCAGATTCGATCCCACAAGCTGCAAGAAAAGAGAAAAGCAATGGTCTCACTGGAAAGTGTAAACACAATATTGGTTTAGATCTACTAGCGTTCAAAAAGAGAAAACGTTACCAAATAATGAAGGAACCGTCGATATTTAGAGTCTTCCCATGCACTGAACTTGCGGTGCTTTCCAGTGTGCCAAAATTCCGGAAATTTCGGTCGGAAGTCAAATGGAAAAAAGGTCGGTCCGACAGGAATATTCGGGACCACCTCTGGAGGTGGTCCACTTTGATCGGTCGGACCGGAATATACCGTTCTAAACCGGTTCGTTGCCCTACTTCTCTTCACTCATGTAGGGAATTCGGGAAAGGAATAAAAAAAGGTAAGAACCATTCCTCTTGATTGGTTTCCTCGGGTAGTCTCTCTGCTCACAGACCGGTCGTTCTGACATAATGGAAAGCACGCTTGCTTTTGTTTTCAGATGGCATGCTTCGAAACGTAACGTCGGTAAAGCTTACCATTTTCCTGTCTTCTCGTGTCAATGCTTCTTTCCCCATGACGAACGAAAGTTTAGCTAGCGCAGCCTCCACTGTCATGTCTTTCCCGGGAACAACTCCTAACTTAACAAGGCCCTGGATGGATAACGAAACAAAAGCGTGATCTCAGAGATCTAGACCGTCTTACAGCAAATGTTTTAGAATCGGCTAACAAGAAGGAAACAAGCTAAGGGTGACATTTACTGGTCTCTAAACATAACATAACAGTAAGGCAGTGATTCCAGCTATTACGTTGGGAACAGAACAATTGTAAGTTTCTTTTTCAAATTTGACATTGTCCTGTGAGGACGCTAGTCCGGAAGCGAGGAAACAGGGGAGGGGTTCGCACATTTGAAGGGAGAAGGGAGGGGAGGGAGGGTGTTGTAACGATAGGTTAACAGCAACATTAAGAACATTCCAAGAAATTGTTCATAAGAAGCTTCTTTTCAAGTCACTCATGAGGTGTTATTTACATGATAAAGGGGAAAACATCCGCCATATGCTATTTATCTGCCATTACAGCGACTAACAGTGTAATAACAAATATCTCGTACGCTTAAGCACATCGTTTAAAACAACAGCTGATTATTTGCTTAACGACTTCTTGTGTCACAGCTTATCATTTTGTGCTATTCATCTTTGTAAAATTCTGCTCACTAAACACTTACAAGAGGAATTTAGAAAGATCGTAAAGGCGCGGTGGCCTGACGGTTAGTGTGCTCGACTCCGGATTGAGCAGTTCCGGTTCGAGTCCTAGCCAGGTTTTGTGTTGTGTTCTTGGGCAAGATATTTTACTCTCACAGTGCCTCTCTCCATCCAGGTGTTCAAATTGGTAGTAGTGAATATAATGCTGGGGGTAACCTGCGATCGACTAGGGGGGGAGTAGAAATACTCCTAGTCGCTTCATGCTACAGAAACCGGGATAACCACCGGCTAGATGGGCCGCTCGGCAGACGTTTACTCTTTTAAGGTTACCTTCGGTCGCATAGGCCTTCCACTTGACAGTATACCACCCACCTGTTCCACGCACTCCGTAGAAACATCATGAGGCCCTCCACGGCAAGGGCAGCACGTGACAAGGACCACGCCCCTCTCTACCGCGCCTTTGATCGCTTCCACCAGGTCTGTTCTTGAATCAGGTATATTACCACTTCCATATGTTACTAAGACAACACCCTCTATTGGCGACTCTAAACATCCTTTTATCTAGTAAAGTAAAAAGAAAAGCCAAAATCAGAGAGAGTTGGAGTGATTTCATCAGCCATAAGAACGTTTTCTTTCAATTAAGCGCTCAGAGGATCGGAACAACCATTTTCTGGTAATTCTTAGTCGTATTACCTGAAGTCCATTTACGTGTTTCTAACTTTTAAGTCTGTGAATAAAACCCTAATGTGTGACCATTCAAATGAAAGCTATTGAGCAGTACTTTCATGTGGTACTGTTTATTATGCTGTACAAGGTGGTTCTAACTTCCAAGTCTGTGGATGAAACCCTAGTGTGTGACCATTCAAATGAAAGCTATTGAGCAGTACTTTCATGTGGTACTGTTTATTATGCTGTACAAGGTGGTTCTAACTTTGAAGTCTGTGGATGAAGCTCTAGTGTGTCACCATTCAATTAAAAGCTATTGAGCATTACTTTCATGCAGTACTGTTTATTATGCTGTACACAAATTTTGCAGCTTTCGTGTCTGTTGCTGTCCAGACCCCATACTAAGTGTGTGACCACAGAGATAAAAGCAGCTGAGGAGTACTTTCTTGTGATACTCTTTGCTTTATAGTATTTTATGAAATGAAATCCAGTGGCACAGGGTCAGTAAAGATCTTCAAAATACTCACGTGACTCAACATACCATTTCTATTGGAATGCCAGGAAACATAGGAAGTAAAGCAACCTTTTGGCTCATCTTTGCATGGAGTGTAAAACACCCAGTTTCTCTTCGTGAGCGATCCACAGTTTGATTCCATTCAACTAATGAAGAGATAAAATAATTCAGAACAAGTTTGATTTTTCAGCAAATGGGAGGCTTTATTTAAAGTAGACCTGCGGAGGCATGGTGTGGAGGCACAGTTGCCTGGTGGTTAGTGCACTCGACCCTGGATCGAGTGGTCTGGGTTCAAGCCCTGGCCAGGGACATTGGACAAGAGACTTTACTCTCGCAGTGCCTCTCTTCACCCAGATGTACAAATGGGTACCTGCAAATTTAGTACTAGGGTTAACCCTGCGATGGACTAGCATCTCATCCAGGGGGGAGTAGAAATACTCCTAGTCACTCCATGCTACCGAAACTGGGATAGGCTCTGGCCTGATGGGCCACTTGGCTTGTATGCAAACTTCACCTGTGGAGAAAGTTACAACTGGGAATGATACAAACTTTTTCACTTACTATCTCCATTGCTGCATAGTCTTGCCAATGGAGGAAGGCTTGGTGAATCAAAAACACTGTAGTTCTTTGCATCAACTTTGGTGGATCTGTTTCCTCTGAAAAGCTTTCCATCAAAGAAAATGGTCACCTATGGGACATTAAAGTAATTATAATATTCATTCATGCAGCGTGCAGTATTCAGAAGATTTGTCTCATTTTACCTTGTACGAATAACAATGCTGAGCTACAGTTTGACAAGCTGTGTCAATGTAAATGATAAATGGTTCAAGATATAGATTGTGTACAGCTCTTGTTTAGCATTCTGATTGACATGTTTCTTGATGGTTAAACTGGGTGTGGCTACATGAGAGGAACAAAAATGCATTTTCTGAGAAATTTATCATTTTCAGCAGGCAACTGTGTTTTCACAGAAAAGAAACGTTTTTGCCTGAACTTCTTTAAAAGAAAAACGTTTTCTCTGGATGATCTGAAATTTGTCCAAAATGAGATGAAAAAGTATCCAAAAATTACACGTCCAAAATAACATGTCTGAAATTTTAATGTCCAAATATTTTTGCAGGTAAGTCAAGTCTTGTACCTCAGGGATGGCATCCTGCCCAGCAAACAGTAATGCTCCAGCCAGGTTATCTCTTGCATCAGTAACTGCCTCATAAATTGGCGTCTACAGTATGATGAAACAGACAGCTTCATTTGTATATCTTCAAGGGAAGGTACATTACAAGTATACTTGTGCTACATACCATTTACACTGTTAAATGGAAGGAAAGTCCTGCTGAACTATGTTGCCCCCTATTGTTCATATTTTTTCCGAAGGTTGCATGTCATATAGACAAGATCATCCAGTACAAATAAATAACCAAGTTAGTCACCCAAAGATGTCTAGTAGCCGCCAGTTTTCTAGCGGTGTCTGACATTCGCAGACTGCAGACCACAGACTGAAGACTTTTAAACTAAATATTGCATTCCTGTTTCTATTACCGATAGCTAACCGTAAATAGGCTAATCTGAGTGCTATTCAGGCTAACCTGACTGATATTCAGGCTAACCTGATTGATGTTTAGGCCTAAATGTAGTCTGTAGTCTGCAAATGTCACACACCAGTTTTCTAGTAAGGGTTGTCAACCTTGATGCTAAATAACCTGAGGGATTTATAGCTAAAGGCACGCCTGTGGACAAATTTAAATGCATCATTATACCGGTACTCTGCCCAGCACTTTTTTAAGGGCTGACTTTCAAAAGAATTGTCTCAAATTACAAACATTTTGCTACTTCTAAATATATTTCCACAGGTTTACGTGTGCTCCTGTGAGGACAACAGGTTTGCCAAGGTTCTCAAACATAAAGGAAAGAACAGACGCAGTAAAGGCCATAGTGTCTGTCCCATGCAGGATGACAAAACCATCATAGTCATCATAGTTATTGGCAATCTCTGTTCCCACATCAATCCAGTCCTCAATAGTAGTGTCTTTAGACTCCTTGATGGTACCAGCCTCTCTGATATCATACGATATCCTACTACCTCGCTTAGTGACACTAAATGAATCAGAGAATCGGATGTTATTAAACAATTTTATTTTCAGATTGTTTGGTATGATTCCTAGCTCCAAAATAACAAAAATAATCAATAAATTTAACTACCCTACCATTACATACATGTAAACTCATTAAACAAACTCAATACTACTGTAAGGGCTTTTACATGCATAAATTCATCAATAAATTATTTCTTAAGTACAATTTGGAAAATATCAATTAAAATAAATTAATTATTGAAAATAAATATCAATTAACGATAAGACATCCTCTGATATAGTTATAAAAGCAATCTTGTGAATTCTCCTGCATCCTGACCAGCTCTGTAATTGCCAACGCGCCAGCCGAGCGAAGACGCTCGGCTGGCGAGGCGACAGAGAATAGTGCCGCGCGAAGAATGGCGTATGCGAAAAAATTCTCGATCGAGCTCTGAAAGTGTAAGTGTAAGGTGTAAGATGTAACAATGGCTCAGTTTGAGCCAATTGCAAGGACGGAACTATTCGAGCTTTTGTAGTTTTTAGCCAATCAGGAGGTGCGTTACATCTAGACTTGTCTCGTGGAATATCATTGTTTTCTTTGCTGTTGTGTTTATCCAACTGTGAACAATTTCATAGTCTCAGAACGTATCGAACCAGCGTGTTATCGAAATGAAAGTTCAATTGGGGAGCGTACCCTTTACAAAACTCTTCTTCTAATTCGAATATTCAGGAAAACTGTTAGACAAGAGCAAATCCAAGACACAAAATCGACACGAAACTGAACCAGCGTGGTCACCACAGAATTGAACGAGCGTGTTCATGAATGGAAACAGTGTATTCCTTCTCTGTTTACCTATATCGAACTGAAAGTTCCATTGGGCAGCTTTTTTTGGAAAAATTGTGTTCACCAGTTGAACCACTAGAGCAAATCCAGTGTTGAAATCTAGCATATCGAACTGAAGGTTGAGTCGGCAGTGTTTCCGAACAGAACTGAACGAGCGTGTTTATCATACAGTCGAATCCAGTGTTCAAAACACAAATCGGATCTGTTTTGCCACAGAATTAAACGAGTCGTGTTGATCAATGAAACTAGCGTGTTCACTTTCACTTTGACTTTGCCCATCATATTGAACTGATAGTTCGACCGAGCAGCGATACATTCCAATACTCTTGATATTCAGGGATTGCGTGATGAACGTTACCGGCCGGTAAACGCATTATAAGTTTCTCACGATATAAATGTTTGCAACAGAAGAGAACCAAAAATCCGTTATGCTGTATTAATAAACCCCTTATTATAGCACAAATTATTCGCTCGTTGGCACTCTATCGATAGGTATACCTAGTATTTAGATGTTATGGTATAGTAAGTAATGCACAGTGCTGTAAACGTGTACATCTAAATATTAATAAAAAAAGTAAGAAAAAGTAAGTTATGTTAGTACTGTAAGTAGCGTTAGTATTGTAAGAATTGTAGCTGTTGCAAGTCAATAATAATAATAATAATAATAGCAATAATAATAATAATAATAATAACAATAAAAATAAACATAATCATAATAATATAATAAAACCCACAAAAATCTGCATACTGATTGTAATTGAAGATATGAATTTAATTTTGTAAAATAAAAACAACAAACATCCTCTTTTGATCTACTGATTAATTATTGTTCATGACTGTATGTCACTTATTCACTTACGGCATAGCTAATCTCTGCGTTGTATCTGCTTCACTTGCATGTGAGACACCACAAGTTGGATCATGAAGAACTTGAAGCCTTTTCAGTTCTTCCATAAATAAATTGAAATGAAGAGCACATGGCTCTGAGAAAAAGAAAAGGTCAACACACTTACGGCATAGCTAATCTCTGCGTTGTATCTGCTTCACTTGCATGTGAGACACCACAAGTTGGATCATGAAGAACTTGAAGCCTTTTCAGTTCTTCCATAAATAAATTGAAATGAAGGGCACATGGCTCTGAGAAAAAGAAAAGGTCAACACAATAGCTACTTTTTTTTATTTTATGATGCTTCCCAGGCCTTTGGATGATAGTCCAATTTAGAGCTGCAATTTTTTAACTCATTAAAATTCATCAAGTATAAACACAAGAATCAACACACTGTGAGAGTGTCTGGATATCTGATTTTAATATCTAACATTTATTTTAAAAATTTAATTACAGCAATCTCCATTTTCTCCTCAGTTTTAGATGCAACCAAGAAGATATAATGAACACTCAAGGGGGTGTTTTACCACCTCCAACCACCCTACGTTCACCAAAAATTAAAACAAGTTCAATAAAATCATTTTAAAAGGAAGCCATGTAAGCACAAGAATACATTAATAATTTTGCTGAGAATTTGTAGTAATGTCGCAGACGTTCTTCATAGCTAACTGAATACATGTATGTTAAATAGTCTTGTAGTAGTCTGTTACTACAATGTAATGTAATGTTATGCATTGTACCTCTCTGTAAGTAAATGTTGCTATTTATTGTAAAAAAAATAATTAAAAAAAAATTAGCCAAAAATACTATGCTGTACGTTTCTTTTTCAACTCTCTTCTCGGTATTTGGAAATGTGGTATTAAACACAGTATCTCACGCTGCTATCAAGAAAATCAATAATCTTACCGTTGTCACTGAGTTTCTTCATTCCTATTGTTCCACCAGTATAAAGCACAAGTACCAATGACGATTTTCCTTTGTCAGTCATGGCACAGTTGGTAGTCCCACCAGAAGTAGGGTGTATCTATTTTGACATCATATGATAGAGAAACAAAATATACAAAAAGCTTGTTTATTCCAAAATCTTCCCACTGTGAAAAACACGAAAATAGCAATTTGACATACGCTATTGTCTATAAAAAATGAAACAAACTCATTGGTTGCTATGTGTAGTAAAGAATTGTGATTGGTTCAGGGAAATCACACCACTGTCAAACTTAAATTGAGCACAGCTTGTCCTAAATAGAAAATCACAGCAAAAGCCAAATTGAACTACAAAATCTACCTAACAAATAGATTGGATTTTGCTGCACCTCTTCGGTACTATATCACAGATGACATCAAAACGTGGCGCATGAACCATTAGGCTAGTGTTACTGGAGGGGTCACTTTTACTGAACAGACTCACGACAATGTGGAGTCTATTGTTATTATTTAACAAATAAAGAGGCCTAAGCCGTGTATTACACTGTGGTAAAACACAACGGGCATTTGAGAACACGAGGGAAATATAGAAAACATGAGCCGCAGGCGAGTGTCTTCTACATTTCTTGAGTGTTCTCAAATGTCCGGAGTGTTTTATCACAGTGTAATACTCGGATTAGGCTTCTTCATTTCCTTTATGATATAGATGTTACACGCGCAAAACAATAAAACTCGCTTTTTCTATGTTTTATACTCTGATAAAACATGGGTTTTTGACCAATCAGAGTGCGCACAGTTTCCTATCTATGTTATAAATAGTAAGATAATGAGACCAAAAAATGATAATGGCGTTATTTCCAGGTTTGTGCTCCAACAGATCATAAGTAAGAACCAATCAACATGCGAGGATAATTTTATTTATTTATTCAAAATGCTAGAAAAAGTCAAGGCAGTTTTTGTCATCAGAGTAGTTCTGTAAACTGAAAAATACCTGAAGGTTGCCTTGAATATTGCTTGACATTAACAGGTTGGAAGTTATTGGATTCAAGCTTTGAATGTGTGGAGCATTCATAACGGTGGATATTTGTGTGCTTGTTCCTCTGTGACTCTGAAGTGCATTTGAGATGGTGCCGGAGACAATTTCCAGCTGCAATCCAGATGGCCGTGCAATGTAGTGAGGTTTGTTTTGTTCGCTACTGCTCCCTGAAACGAACATGATGTGGCAGTCTGGAACATTCCTGTTGGGAAGCAAGGTTATGCCAGTTGTCCTGACAGAATGGTTGGTGTATATCATAGAGAGCTTTGCTCCAGCAGATATATTTTTCATCATTTCGCCCAATTTGTTAATACCAAGAGGTCTGTTATCGTACCAAACAGCGTCTTCCTTTGCCACGCTTTGTTTCGGATGTTGGAAAAATGCTGTGCATGACGGATTTAATTTTGATACATAACATTTCAGACTGGCAAACGCATCATCATCTGCCCCAGTGCTATAAAGCCTTGTTTCTTGTTCAGCTGAGGGCTTGCTGTTTTCACTGCTTGGGTGATTTTTTGTGGCTCCTCCCTTAGTTATGACTGCGAACTCGCGGCCTGTCGCATCATGTGTAAACTTGAAACTTTCACGGCGAAGATCTCGCTGACCCTCTTTTCCACACCTGCACCAGTAAAGAGAAACATAAAACCATGCTCTTCTCAGCAGTCCAGCTGGAGTTGTCATACTAAGAAAAGGGCTAGTGCGAAGTTTTTCAAGGTCAGATGCTACAATAACTGGTTTGTGTTGAACATTGTATTTGCCAGCACGGCGGTTGATTCTCAGCTTGGCGTCAAGAATTTTGTTGCTGTTTTGAAACATTTGATTTCTGGATAATTTCAGTGTTACACCATTGTTGTTTAGATATCGTTCAATTGAACTGCGAAAACTAAGAAGAGCTGAACGACTGTACTCTTCACCTTTTATTGTTCTTGCTTCAACATAAAATCTTGCTAGGTTTTGGTCTAACTCCATTGTATCCATTTGAAGAAGAGGTGTCGAGATACTTCTTTCCTGACACCAATCTGTGTAAAAAATAATTTTTCGACTGAGAAAAATTGATGGTTGGGTGAAAGAATGAGTTGATACAAGTGTGTTGATAACTTCATCATGTCCCAGTTTGAACGTATGCTAGCAAAACCACTTTTTTTCCCCTTTGGAAGCTGCATCTTATTTAAACCTCCATGTGTGCTTGCTAATATTAATGCACTTTAATTTATTGAAAACTACATGTATGGTTATGCAAGGAGGAACAGATCACATGTACTAAAGGCATCCATGGTCAAGTGTCAATTGATACCCTCAATCAACCCTCGATTGACATCTCAATCAACACTTAATGAACATCTCCATTGATACTCATTCAACTCCTAATTGACAGTTAGTCAAGAGTCGGCTAATTTTCACAGAAAATGCCACTGAGTGTTGATCAATACATATGAGTCAGTCAACAATCTGCCAACTATTGACCAACTGTCGATGAAGATGTCAATCAAATGTCAATCAAGATGTCGGTGGAGTATCGATCTAGGCTATTGATTGGCACTCAACCGCGGATGCCTTTAGCACACGTGATCCAAAGGAACTTCAACGTCAAGGTGTAGTATGACCAGTATGCATTTTACTCAAAATGATTATCCACCCTCAAACAGTTCATCGTTTCGATCGATCTATGATGTGAATAGTACTCAGAACATATATCATACATACTTGAATTTCAATCGTGGAACAATTCATTAACTACGTTGAGCATCTTTTTTTTAAGCTTGACTATTTAAGCTTACAAGACTGACCATACATGTAAGTACGTACATGTATATTGTGGAACGATCTGAATTTTTCACAAGCGAACTGACTATCTGAAACGATCTAACATCGGGTGACTTCCTACTAAATTTATCACATAATCGTTTCGCTCAATGACTGTGTTAAACTCAAAGCAAAGCAGTAATCTCTTACCTTGAAATAATTTCACCACCCATTTCGTATTTCGTTTAGTCCCACTCGACTGAGACTGTTCAAGGATACTTTCCAAGTCCTTTTCTACAAAGAAACGAGCTTTTTTTTCTTTTCCCTGCTCCTCGCAACTGTTCTCAACCTCGGCATGACTTTTTCCTTCATCCTCGTTCGCCCAGTCAGATAAAACATTATCTGCGTTTTCCAAACTTTCCGCCATTATATTTTCACGGGAGCACAAGTTTGTTTGTCAACCGTCTCCTGTTACATAACATAGGTTGTCATCTCGTATGAAACCGCTGCCCACATGTACTGCAAAACAAAAACAAGCGCTGACTCGTACCTAGGCCTCTTCGCGCTATGAAATTTCAGAATTAGAAGCAAAGTTTTGAGGGCAGATAGGCTAGTAAGGACATCAAATTTCTAAGGGGCAACTACATTGTATCAGACCGACAGTTCCACTCATAAACATTTTATTGCCTTTACTTTTCACACTACGGTCACAGGACATTGGGACTCTATCTCACGACAAACATTCTAAAAATATCATTAAAGTGCTACTATGATCAAATTTTTAACCCTTGATTTTGTTTTGGTTAATCACATAGAATTCTACGAAAGATTAAAAACGCCGTTTACCGTTTTCAAATATTTGCATTGGTACAGGAGATATTTAAGTTTGAAAAATGAGTAAAATATGCAAATGCAATTTTTTGATCGAGAATGTTTATCAAACTAGATGGAATGTGTAAGTTTTATAACATTTTCGGAACACTAATATTCTCGGTGAAACATGGTCATTGTACGGGTGTTCAGTCTATAAATTACGATGTCAACTGCGCTTTTTCTGGAGAAGTACAAAGTTTTATAATTAATACTAATAGCTTTTCGGTGGCCACTGTTTGACTGTTAAAATAGCATATCTTTGCATGTCAACTTAACTCTTTGTTTTCAGCGCAATTTTGTGTGTGTTGCTTGTGTGTGAGCTTGAATAAATGAAGTAAAAATTGTAATATTGTAATCCCCTTTAATAAGCCTAGGTGCTTTTTGGGAAAACAATGATAAAAATAAATATGTGCAAAAAAAATACACTTCAAACTTTGCCAAAAGCACTCTTCCGAGCATCGTGTTTTCACTGTCTCTTATTCCTATGTTTAAAATGCATTGAAACTGTCTTTGGTGTTTGATTAATCACTTTTTGCACACCTTCACAGCAAAGGAAAACGTGAAAACAGAGCCCCCACATTTGCTCTCTTATCCGCCGTCAATTTCATTAAACAGTATATCACCAGAGGAAGAAATGATCGATTGCTTTTTGTTTCGATTTTCATCGTTTAGCGCTTCATATCTACTTCTGTTTTCGGCATTGAGGAAATAAAATCTTTCAACCTTTTGAAAGGTATACAACATGCCATGAGCTTTTGACGATCTCTCCCACTTTTGATAATGGAAAAACTACAAACATCAGAGAATTTTGCTGATCAGATTTTATTCTCTCGTTTTTTTTTTTTACATTTTTTGTTGTTGCAGAATCTCTCTAACTTTATTCTGACTTTGACTTGAGATCAGCTGCGTGTAACTTGTCAACTGTCAGAAATCCTCGTTAGCTGCGCTGACCCTTCTATTTACAAACGATAAAGTTGTCAGCATCCAACCTTTGTTTATATGTATTCTTAATACAATACATGTTTATACACTTAAACACTGTGTAGACACTTGCACAGCACATCTTTCGAAGCTGATTAAACCCACATCACGTGAACATCTTTAGCAAAGGCTACAATTTGATTTGATGAAACGTAGATCACTGGAACATCTTTAGCAAACTGCTACAATTTGATTTGGCATCAGTTACATATCACAAAGGCTACGAAGATCGCGACACCCACCGCAAGATGATAGCGATCTTTCGACTTTTTTTTGCGCTGAGTTTGATTGGCCTTGTTTTGGGTCATGGCCGACTTATCGACCCACCTAGCCGGAACTCAGCTTGGCGATACGGCTTCGACACACCGAGGCAAGATACGGACAACGAGCTGAACTGTGGCGGGTATAATGTCCAATGGTCCACCAACAATGGCAGGTGTGGTGTATGCGGTGACGCACACCATTTGAAAAAACCTAAATACATCCACCCGGGAAAGTACGCAACAGGAATTATCACCAAGACGTACAAAGAGGGGCAGGAGATTGAAGTCATCGTAGATGTTACCTCCAACCATCAGGGCTACTTCACGTTCAGTGTGGGCGAGATCGGAACTCCTCCAATTACTCAAGAGAAGCTGAAGTATGTACTGAAACAGCCCAATGGCAAAACCAAGTGGCACATAGAATCGCAAGGAAATGACGTATTCAAGATCAAGTTAAGGCTGCCCCGCAGTCTGACATGTGAACACTGCGTGATTCAGTGGTGGTGGAGAGTGGGCAACAACTGGGGCTGCGATGGGCCTGGTAACTGTGGAATGGGAAAAGGTCCTCAAGAGACTTTCGTTAACTGCGCTGACGTCAGGATCACCAAAAGCGACGGAAGCGTGCCCCCGCCTCCTACCCAAAAGCCGCCTAAGCCTACAACCCAGAGACCTACCGAGCCTCCAGCAACCAACGCCCCTAATCCAGGGGGGTGCAAAGCTACAGGTCACTTCACAGGAAACACATCCATGGATGATTGGTGCAAAAGAAATTGCGCCAACGGTTACTGTCCAGCCACACATTGCAAGTGTGAATAGAGCTAAGAGCTGTCATTTCATTTAGTGTCTTGTCTTAATGTCTTGCTTTTGTTAGAAACCGATGGCAGTATCAGTAGACTGGACAATGAAACCTGTAAGAGTAAAAGATTTAATTAATGTACTGCATTTTTAGTCGTGCTGTTTCGCCTGCATAGATCTGTAACAAAACATGGCAATAATACTCTTTTTATTTAGCTATCGTAGCTGAAATAAGAAATAACAAACAAACTGTGACAAAAATGACAATAAAAAGCATTTTGGAAAACAAAATTCATTTAACTTGACGTTTCGTATGTTTCGACATACATCTTCAGAAGTAACCGTTTGGAATAGAAGTATTAACTAAATCTATATTCAAGGTAAGTAACTAATTAATTTGCATATAAAAAGATGCAAAGTAATAAAGATAAAACTTTTCGCTGCTACAAAAATGACATTATCCTTTAGGGTAGGTTACGATTCCCGAATTAGTAGAGTCTCCTTTATCTTGCAATGTGTGTCTGACCGACCTTTTGCTAATATACCAAAGTGGTCCCATCTATATTTCAAGTTTGTCACTGCAGTTTGTGTGTTATTTCTTATTATGGCAATAATAGGTATAGATTCCAGTGTCGTGTCTCATCGGATGGTGTGCATACTCGGGGAGAATAAGTACCAGTTGATGGCCAAACAATGTCTGAGCCCGCCGAAGAATCGCGTAGAATGGGCGGACATCATTACTTATTCATGAGCACCGAAGCGACAAAATTTGAATACGAATGTAGTTTGAATGGCCTAGAATAAGAGAGAAAAGGCCCTTATTTGCCCGCAGAGCATTGATAATACTCGATTTCCTGACTTGCCTAAGTCCTACTAATGTTTTGAGCAGCGGGCTTTTCATAAGGAATGATATATCTACAATTGTAACCAAAAAATAGAAGGTTTTACAAAGTTTTAGGACTATCCCTCTGCGATCGAAAATTATGAAAAACCGGCTTTTTCAGAGGGGAACATGCTCCCGATACGAAATGAAAAGTGATTTTCAAGTAAGCGAAACTGGCTTCAAAAAAGTGAGCAACGGGAAATAAAAGTTTGACGCTTTTCTTAACTGATCCCGTCTTAACTTTGTAAATCGGAGCAAAAAAACGACTATCCAGCTGACATTGAAAGTTGCGCGTTGCAAGTGCGTTCAAAGATGGCGCGTCTTTGCTCGGTGAGCCATTGTTTGAAGCACACGACTGCATAACAATGGATGTCTAAAAATTATCATATCTTTTCAAAAAAATCACTCAGTCGTTAAATGCAAATCATTGATCAGTAGCCTGCTAACTTTAAAACTCATAGAACAACTGCTTAACGAGTGTTGATACGTGGATTTATGATGAACGAGGAAAACAGAAGTGCGCTGGATCGGGAGCTCTTTTCAGAGCTCATTGAATCCCCCATCTATCCACTTCTGATTAATATGGTCCGTCCTTATGTTGAATCGAATGATCCAAAGTTTCATCTTCAAATAAACGGAGAAGCACTTTGGCATTGGCGAAAAGTCCGCGGACATCCCCGCGCCGCCTTCGACGTTCTCCAAGCAAGCATTTCGCGTATCGGATACAAGCTGGAGGAATCCGCACGCGATCGTGTTGGTCATGCCATTGCCAGGAGCATTCGAAACTTCTGGAGAAAGATCAATGAAATCTCGAACAGTAAAAAACGAAAAACATGGGGAGAAGTGAAACCACGAACGTAGCGTGGTCATGAGTAAACAATGTTCGGTCTATGACAATGCAGTTAATCCGCTAATTCGTACTCGGTCATTTCAAACTCATCACCGTATCATTTTCCTTGGATTCGCCCTTCAGTCATTTGCTATCAGCTATTTCGAACTCCCGCTAGTTCAAACTATTTTTCTAAAATGCTCAATCCGTTCGAGCGAGCAAGATCCAATCCGCGCTGTGTTTATATTTTGCAAACATTAGCGCGCGCGCGCTACTTGGCATTTTCAAAGAAACTTGATCGAACGCGATCCAAGAATAACATGATAGTTTGAAGCAGTTCCGTTTTGCACTATGAAAGAAACTCTTCCCTACGAATCAACCAAACCTTTTAAAACTAAGGAGTTTGACACAAGCGATTGTTTTGCTCGCGCGCGAAGAGGGCAAACGATTTCCTTTTTTTTAGACGGATCAACAACAAATTTTTCGCTCCTTTTCAGGCAGAAGCGGTATATTAACTTTGAGAGGTACGAACAATAGCGAAAACAATACCACGGAAACTTCATTGTTTCGAACTTCCGCTCTCTTCAAGTTAATGAGCATGGCCTTAATCCCCACGGAGAATAGCAGGAGTTTAGCTTAACCAATCAGACTTGCCCCCTTGCGTTCAATTTGCGTTTATTTGAATATTAATGGCCGATATGACAGACCTAAGATATCTCATGAACTGCAAGTAAATGTCCCGAGAACAATAGCCATTCTGCGGAGTTCTCGTACCTACGTTGCTAAGCAACATACATTGCTACCTTAATTTTGCTCAATGCCTGTGATCAATGGGCTCACAATCAATTTGACTGGATAACTAGACTTGCAAACTGCAAGCTTTCTGAGTGTAAGAAATCCTGCCGTTAGCAGGCTTCTGTACTCCCTTCCTTTGCGGTCCTTCACAACAACCTAAAATGCTTTCATTCCTCACTATACTTGGGCCAAGTATAACGGTCACATATAAAGGGCTAACCCGTATACGACCGCTCTCATGTGGCTTTGATAGCTCAGTTGCCGGAGAGCATTGCACCGGCATCGCAGAGGTCGTGGGTTCGAATCCCGCTCAGAGAATGAATTTTTTGGGGGTCTCTGTTCTAGTGGACCTAGTGGTGTTGCGGCCGCACTTGCATTAATGACCGTCATCACTCAATTGCTACTAATGGACAAAATTAATTTCATTAAAATGCTTTGCACAACAACCCTGCACCAAACAAAATTCATGAACTCGTGAACGCGCGGTTGGGAATCCTTCTGCGATAGAGGGCCAGACTGCTAACATGTTGAATTTCGCGAACGCGACTTTGAGCGCAATGCTCAACGCGTTTGCTGTTGAATTCCGAAAGGTCTCTGAAGAGTCTCTTGGCCGAGGCGAAACGCCGCGTCAGACTTGCCACGAACTATTTTTTTCACAAGAATTTGTCACATTTATTATATAAAATAATCGACCCCTGAAAACGAACCTTCAAGCACTCTCCTTCACAAAGAATTTCTCAGAAATCGTTTAAAATTTCCGAGAAAGTGAGAAGAATAGAAGCGTACTGACGTTTTAACTCAGAGCGTTATAAGATCTATAAATGTATAAATATTTAATGGTGACGAGGTGTCACGTCCTTTTCCTCCAAAAAAAATTACGATATAAGTTAGCTCAACTGAAATCAGCTGTGTGTATCTTCTCCGTTCTGCAACGTCACACTTATTTAGAAACCACAAAGGTGTGATTACCCTTTGCACATCTTCAGTTGATACGCATTTCAAACAACACAACAGTATTGCTTAGCACCTTTGAAGTATCTGTTCTGTGTTTACCTTTTCCAACTCAACTGTTTCAATAACTCATATCGAGTAGCTTCAAGTGGAAAACTTCAGCAAATACATTTACTTGTCTTGATATCATTTTGAGATCACGACAGCTAAGAAGGTACCGAACAAAACGCCTGTAAGTTGGCATCGATTTTTTTGCTGTGCTGAATGGAAAAGGAATAGCAACTCTAATAAAGGTTGCTTTTAAAGAAGTTACTTTTTGCCATGAATGTTGGGAAACTACCGAAGATGGAAAGACTTTAAAACATTAACCAAGACTACAGAAAAATACTTAGAAATCATATGTCAAGAAATAACACCTCTTCACCTTTCCTACTGCATCCACAGTAAAACTTAAGCGTAAGCCACATCCCACAAGCGTACCATTTTCCCACCCACTATAGATGTGATTACTTTAGTCCTGAGCCTTAAGTTTAGCGGCATGGCTTTTGAACGCCAAATTCATTCTCTCCGCAAAACAAAACTCTCCTCAAGTCCTCGTCGATGCCGTTTTGTATTCGCCATCTTAATATTTATGGTTTTGAAAAATCAAATTTTTTTTTCAGATAAGGCAAATGTGACTGTTTATTCTTTGAAATCGACTCCAACACGTCGAACTTTGAGTAGAGTAAATTGACTAAATATCCATTACAGGCTGATTCCATTTGAGAACAATAAATACTATTCGCTATAATACCGCAGTCTACTTGATTTATCAGTGATGTCCCGAGAATGTTAACTGCACCGTAGCAAAGCCGCACTATCAAACTCAGTTTGCCGCAGCTTACATCGTAACATGATGTACGCAGAGTTAAATTCGCTTTGCCATTTCCATTGGCAACTGGTTATACAACAATTAATTCATTCTTTATTCGAGTTGCGATGCATTTGGAAAGTTTGAAAAGAGTACTCACTGAGAAACAAGAGTTGCACTCGTCTGCGCCTCGAGCATCCCTTACTTACGCTCCTTTCGTACTCTCCAAACATTCCTCAATGCATGCTAAGGCTCGAATCAGTTGTTAATTGACTTTCATTATTTTCGCACGCCATTTAAGGCTTACAATAACTAAACCCTCAGAAAGTGAATTTAGAGGATTACCTACTAGTTTTAAAAAGAGTGCAGTGTTAACGTGTTGGCTAGTTATGTTAAAAGAAAAGGTACGACATCATATCTTGCGAAAGCAAAACTGACTCCGAATGATAACAAATGAGATGGGAGATTTTTAATCTGGTAGATAAACGAGGAGATGTATCAGTTCTGTCAGTCACAGGTATACTAATGAAACGAATTTCGTGCTGTCCAAAATAAATTGTTGGGATCAACTCCAAGATGGAGAACTCGGAATTTTTCCTGAGTATGCCTGTGTCGCCGACAGAAAAATCATCTTCTCATAAACTCCAATGATAATGAAGGGCGTAAAGTTAGCCCATTTCTCCGTAAGAATACAGGTAACTTCAGCGAATCCCGCCAAAAATATTTGTTTTAGTCTTAAGAGACTTTTAGTCCAGCCCTCATCTCCTTAACCCCACCCCACTCCCATTCGCTCACAAAACCTTAAATTTACACAGCAAGGATGTCTGTTTACTATTGATCGCCTGTACACAGGTTTAGGATCAGCTGTGTGTAAATTGCGAACTATTTCTCTGTGCTAGAGTGACATACTATGCTGAAGCTACAAAGGTGCGAATACAACGAACAAAACTTCTGATTATATGTCTTTCCAACACTGGACAACTTTCACAGAATTTTAAATATACCTCTGCAGAGGTTATCTTTCACAACACGGCTGATTCTACACTGAACATCACGTGAAATACTTCAGTGAAGGCTATAATTTGAAGTGCCCTCAGTTCGAGATTACAATAGCTGAGACAGTGCCGACCCAAACGCTCGCGAGATGGCAGCGATGTTTGGAGCCTTTCTTGCTTTAAATGCAGTAACCGTAGTTCTAGGCCATGGTAGACTTATCGATCCTGCAAGCCGGAACTCAGCTTGGCGATTTGGCTTTGACACACCGAGGCACGACACCGACAACGAGCTAAACTGTGGCGGCTTTAGCGTTCAATGGGAAACCAATAAAGGCAAGTGTGGAGTCTGTGGAGACCCGTATCACTTCAAACCGGGCAAAGCGCTGTACACACACCCCGGAATGTACGCGACAGGAACTATCACGAAGACCTACAGAGAGGGGCAGGAGATTACGGTGCTGGTCGATGTGACATCCAATCATCAAGGATACTTCACGTTCAGTCTGGGTAAAATTGGAGAGCCACCCGTTACGCAAGAGAAACTGACGTATGTTCTGAGGCAGCCCAGTGGCGAACCGAAGTGGAAAATTAATTCCAAGAAAAACGAGGTGTTTTCGATCAAGCTGATGCTTCCCAGAGGCCTGACATGTGAACACTGCGTGATTCAGTGGTGGTGGAGGGTGGCCAACAGCTGGGGTTGCGATGGACCTGGTAACTGTGGAATGGGTAAAGGAGAACAGGAGACCTTTGTAAACTGCGCAGACATCAGGATAACTAAGAGCGACGGAAGCGTGCCACCGCCTCCTCCAACAAAACCACCGCCAGCTACCCAGAAGCCTCCTAAGCCCACAACCCAGGGACCTACCGAGCCTCCAGCAACCAACGCGCCTAATCCAGGGGGGTGCAAAGCCGTAGGCCCTCACAAAGGAAACAAGGCTATGGATGTTTGGTGCGCTAGCAATTGCGCTAAGGGATACTGCCCCGCGTCCATTTGTAAATGTCCAAAGTAGACGAGGGAACTATGAAACCATGAACTTCTTGATAAGATGAAAAAAGGAAAGCAGCTATCTGTAGATTGGATAATACGCGTTGTAGCAGTAAGGTGACGTCATCATTTCAATAAATGAAGAATCAAAGTACTAAGATTCGGTGTATTTCACTGTTTTCAGGGGGGGTCTGGGGTATTGGAGAAGTAATGTATTAGCAATTGCGCTATTCTCAAAACCTGTTGGATGCAATTTTTAGCGTTTTTGACGACGAAACGAGTCACAAAAACTTTTCCTTCACGTTATTCCGACTATTATAAAAAATATGGGCCGTGATAGTAAATGAGTGTAAAATATAGCCACTATATATAGATCGACTGTTCACAGCCCGTCTATTTTCCAACGCAAGCTAAAGATAAAGCTAGTGAAGCGATAGCGAGCGCGAAGCACGAGGGGGTGGGAGCGGGGAAGCGACCCACCTTCACCCCATCAGGTCTCACGTTTTGCGTTGGCGTTCAGTTCTCTCGCGATTCTATCTCCGCGTTCAACGATCGAATACAAAATTTCGAGAAAATAGAGGGCTGAGGACAGACTAGCCAGTAGAAAGTCGCGTTACTGTTTTTGTGGCCCTACTGATTGTTTTTTTGTCTCGTTGTTTTTCCCGCGTAAATTAAAAAAGACCCCACCAGCTACGCAGACTTACAATGGTAATTTTTCCTGTAATTGACACTCCCTTGTTAAACATTATTACAGTGTCTTAGTTCCGACTTCAAGTAATAAGTTGTTTAAAAAGCTTACAACAACAACAACAACAACAACTCCTTGTAATTACAACCAATCTCAGTACAGTGTGTAGACCTGTATTTTCAAAAAGTGATTCACTGGTCATAATTCGACCTTCGATCTGTAAGAAGACGTCGATGTCGATAAACAAGGGAGAAGTTCCAGTAATTTTTGCAATGAATATCAAGTGAACGCTAAAAATCGACGTTTCGGTGTCATCTTGACATTGTTGTTATCAAGTTAGAAAAAAAAATAAAGGTACGTTTTCTTTTTTATGTATAGGCGAGGCATCATGCACCAGTTAAATATCAATAAACCAGATTAAAACTTGGGCGTTACAAGTGCCCCTTTCGCATACCCGCAGTCGGCTTTTACCGATCCTGAATTAGAAAAACCCTGTAGATATCTGTCTACTAAACAGAGGTCCACCGGAGAAATTTGTTGTGTTAGCTTACAAGTTGTATTTTACTAGTCAGATACTTGCGAAATGCCTGTAGGTAGGTTATGAAAGATGGCTTCTTGACGCAAACACGTGCTGTTCACTGAATGCTACTTTAAATCCAAATTACTCGGCAAATTTCTACCCAAATCTCCAACTCTTGGCCTTCGCATCTCCTCGCCACTAATGTACCTATACGAGAAATTTAAAAAGCCCCTTTTTAACTCCTACATGACAGATTTTCCTACCCTGTTCCATACCTCAAATCGAGAAAACTTACCCTTTTATATACTACCTACCTGAAGGTACCCTTTATTATTGGGACTGCACGTCCTCCGCCCAAGAGTACCCCCTCATCAGGAGTTCTAGCTTGTTTGGCGCAATGCAATGAAAGCAGGTATTCATTTCTACTTCGTAGCGGAGCTCCTTCAATTCGTGCCCCATGCCTGAGAAAACATTTGGATTGTCACGTGACTGTCCCTACGTCCGTAGGTACATACGCCACTTGCACCGCGGGTGTGCCAGGAGCACTTTTACCGTTAGTACTTGCACATCCAGGAATAATGCCAATTGATAGCTGTCAAAACAAGGTATCCGCTGATCAGTATCACGTGATCACATCGCAGAATTAGACTTTTTTGAAGTTGACCGCTGCCCAGGTACTGGCTTTCGAGGGGATCGCTGGCTGAAGCTACGTTGTTACCCTGAGGGGAAGGGTGGTACGTACGAAGGCAAAATTTCCGAGCGAAATAACCCCTGGCACGTTGTTGACTTTTCTTCCGAGAAATTCCTTAAACAATCGTCTCTTTGAAAGTCCCTGATATATTGCGTACATAACTTCTACAATCTTGGAAAAATTAGGTACACTTTATTTGATAGTCTCCTTTTAGTTAAGTTTTTAACTGGAAAAAGGGTGAAATCACACGCTCAGAGTTGATTACTTTTTGAGTTTCTGATCCAAGAAAAACAAAACCTTTTTTCTTTTAACTTATATTACAATCAGGAGCTTTGCTTTTAGGCTTGGCTTAATCTATCTGTGTTCATATTTCCTGTGAACAAAATCTTAAGTCAGTTGGTGCAGATCACGCCCCATCTTTACCAATACCATTACAAGTAGATAACATAAACTACAGCTGAAAACAAACATTAATGTATGTTTAATTCAACAACTTCACAATGTTTAAGATTTTTCAAGAGCAGATACAGTGACTGGAAGGACAATTACCCAATGCACAGTTGTTATGACACCATGAATCCATACCAGGGTGCCCGGCAAAGCTTCCATTGGCTTTGCACCTTCCGGTAGAAGGTTTGGCTGTTAGCGCCGAGGTAGCTGGTCTTTGTGTAGTGCCTACCACTGTCATCATGGGTGTGTCTGGGATGGGCTCCTTCGTGGAAGGGGGCCGAGTGATGGGCTTCTCCGTGGAGGGAGCCGGACCTCCTGCTGGGGTGATCCTAATGTCTGCACAGTTCACAAAAGTTTCTTGTCTCTTCGCCAGTCCTTCTCCGCATACTCCTTCGTCGTTACAGCCCCAGTTGTTGCCTACTGTCCACCACCATTGTATCACGCAGTAATCACATGTTAGGCCTTTTGGTAGCACCAGCTTAATCTTAAACACTCCATTTCTGGACGAGTGAAGCGGCCATGTGTTGGAACCATCAGGCTGCAACAGAATGTGCTTCAGTTGTTCTTGAGTGATGGGACGTTTCTGGAGCTTGCCCACGCTAAAGCGAAAGAATCCTTGATGATTTGAAGTGATCTTGACGCTGACCTCGATCTCCTGTCCTTCTTTGTATGTCTTCGTGACGAAACGGTCCTTCGCGTACCTACCAGGGTAGACGTACTTCGGGTTTGTAAGATGATAAGCATCTCCACACACGCCACATTTGCCTTTGTTCTTACTCCACTGGACGCTGAAGCCTCCGCAGTTCAACTCGTTATCTGTGTACTGGGCGGGACGATTGGGAAAGAACCTCCATGCGGAGTTTCTGCTGGCAGGATCTATCAACATCCCATGACCGAGAACCAAGGCAATCAAGCTCGTAATCACGAAAAGACGAAATATTTCTCTTGCTCTCATTGTCTCCACGTGTGAACTATACAAAGCTTTAGCGCGAATGAAGCTCACAACTCTCTCAATTCTCTCAAGTGTTAACGTGGTGATTCCAAACGTTTTACACGGCCAGTGTCCGTCAAGCAAACAGCTGTGTTTTTCGACAAAAAGTAGTTGGCGAAGCGTAAACACTGGGATAGCTTTGTTCAAAATCTCGAAGTTTGAATGATGTTCAAAGCTATGTATACAAGGCTTTTGTATCGTAAGCTTCTTGTGCAAATGCAGCGCGGTATGTTAGTTCTGTATTGAGGCACAGTATTTATACAGGCGTTTCAGGAACTCGGCCGCCCTAATAAGTTTCCCGCAGGAAACATATTTATGAAAGAAACCTTATATTAATCTAAGTCCAACACTTGGTAAGTATCAATTGCCCAATATCAGTACTGATGACGAAATTTTAAAAGATACAACTTGAAAGTGATGTCAAAAATATTAGCTACTGGTTAAAATAGTTATTTACAACATTGACTGAGGTTAAAATAGCGTGAACGAGAGAAACGGCGTTTCTTTTTATCTTGATTAAGTAAACTTCGAAATCGTTGATGATAACTTAATTAACCTCGAAAATGGTCAGGATTTTTCCCCTTTAATTTTTAAGTAATTTAACCTTTTCATCCAACACATGTAGAAATTTTTGGACGTCTAAAGATTTTACAAACAAGACCTGTTGGTTCGTCAACCACCCATTTAGCGAATCGCTCACATTACTTAGTAATAATAATTAATAATTTTCAGTTGTTTCAAGAGTTATGAAGAAAGTTGCAGTAATTTTTTCTACATTCAACAACATTGCCTTTCTCACTTCTCATTGGAGATATACCGCGCGTAGTTGGCGGTGGAGAAAATGTTTGGCTAGAATTTCGTTTTCAGATATATAAAGAACATTTGGAGATGAGGAATTGCTCGAACTGTCAGAAACCCACATGAAAACGCAAAGTTGAAACTATTTTTAAAGACTTAACCACTCTCGGTCCCGTCTATTAATTATTGGACACTGGCCAATAATGACACTGGCCCTTTTGTAGCCAATGAAATTGTGCGTTTACCTGATGGTCGATCAGGGGTTTACAGCGCTAAATTTTGTTACCATCATTTATTGTAACTACTCATTCCCTGTGTTACTTCGATACTCTTTGATCAATGTGTTAATTACTTCACTCATTCATTCATTAATTCATTCATTCTTTTATTCTTTCTTTCTTTGCTTCTTCATTCATGGTGAAATCGTAATATCTGCGCAGTTCACAAAAGTCTCTTGTGTCTTTCCCAAGCCCACCCCGCAGTTGCCGTCATCATCACAGCCCCAGTTGTTACCCACTGTCCACCACCATTGTATCACGCAGTGATCACATGTCAGACCTTTGGGAAGCACGAGCTTGATCTTGAACACTCCAGTGTTGGACGAGTGAAGCGGCCATGTGTTGGAGCCATCAGGCTGCAACAGAACGTGCTTCAGTTGTTCTTGAGTGATGGGACGTTTCTGGAGCTTCCCACGCTGAACCGAAAGAATCCTTGATGATTTGAAGTGATTTTTACTTTCACTTCGATCTGTTGCCCTTCTTTGTACCTCTTGGTGATGAAACCGTCCTCCGCGTACCTGCCAGGGTAGACGTACTTCGGGTTTGTAAGATGATAAGCATCTCCACACACGCCACATTTGCCTTTGTTCTTACTCCACTGGACGCTGAAGCCTCCGCAGTTCAACTCGTTATCTGTGTACTGGGCGGGACGATTGGGGAAAAACCTCCATGCAGAGTTTCTGCTGGCAGGATCTATCAGCATACCATGACCGAATACCAAGGTAACCAAGCTTGCAGTAACAATAAGGCGAAAGATTTCTGTTGCTCTCATTGTCTCTACGTGTGAACTAGACAAGGCTTTAGCCCAAATGAAGGTAGCTCGCAAATCTCTTAAGTTTTAATCTGGCTATTCCATTTTGCTTGACTTTTGTCTTGTCAAGCAAAAAGCTGTGTTTTTCGACAAAAATATTTGGCGCAGTGTAAAAACTGGGAGAGCTTTGTTCAAAATGCGCAAGCTGAATGATAGTCAAGGCTGTATAAGCGAGGCTTGTGAATCGATAGAGGTTGTAAGCTTCTTGTGCAAATGCAGCGGGGTATGTTAGTCCTGTATTGAAGCAATATTTATACAGGCGGTTCAGAAACTCGGCCGCCTGAACAAACTTCCCACAGAAAAGACCTCTCACTAGAGCCGGGAAACCTTAGGGCCCAGTTATATGGTCTCGGGTACCCGAGACAACCCTCCCCCCGAGCTACCCCGGCCGAGGTAACATTTAGCTTGTTTCTTTCTAAAATTCAACCAGCCGTTTACATTAGGATCGCCAACTCGTCTCGGGGGGCGAGACAACTCGGGTGGGCGAGTTGTCTCACCTCGGCAGGTAGGGTATCCCTGGCAAGCGGGACAACTTTTCTACATATAAACGCTTTGGCTCGCCTGACCGGGACATCTCTCGGCGTGGCGAATGTCACGTAATGCTTAGATTTAGGATTTATAGCAGAAATTCGTATTAAAGAAGTAAAAATTAACTCGGCAAAACCCACTGTGATCGAATGACCGAGAAAAACCCAAAGAAAGAGGGATATTTGCACATTTGATTATTCAGTAATCATGCTGGGTTAACTTTGACTCGGCCTACTGGAACTATGTTTTCACATATAAACGCACGATAAAATTACCTCAGAGGAAGGGTTATCTCGGGTACCCGAGATCATATAACTGGGCCCTTAGATTAAAACTCAACAACAACACCTCGCATCTATAATATATGTTCGGTCAAGATGGCTGGATATTGGCCAATTTCGTTTCGCGTGTTTATGAACCGAGACGGAGTCGAGGTCCATAAAGACGAAAAAAAAAAAAGAACAAGACTAATGTCCAGCCATTTGGACCGATCAAGCTTGGTTGATAAAGGATTTATTATACGGAAAAAGAACACTAAAACACACCACTTACAGATATAGGCCGGTAATCCTGAGCGGGGTTAATAAATAGTAATATTCCAATATCAATGTTGATGACGAAATTCGAAATACAAATTGTAATATTAGCTATTGGTTAAAATAACTATTAAAAAGGCTGAATGAGGTTAAAGGAAAAAAAAAAGACGGGTGTTTTTTTACCTAATTTCAAAACCGTTGATGATGGGCTTAATTATCATCGAAAAATCTCAGTATTTTTTTTCCTTTTTAAAGTAATTTGATTCTTTTTTTCAGCGTTGTAAATAGACATTTTAGACATTTATGGACGTCCAAAGATTTTATAAACAAATATTTGGGAAGGCTGCCCGTTGCATGTTTCTTTACCGTCCCATGTAGCAAATTGTTCACACTTTACCCGGACAGGGTCAGCTTGTTTTAAAGATCATTTAGAAATCTCCATTTTATCATATTCAGAAATTTGCGGAAATTCAGATGTCTTCAAATTAAAGGTTTATATTGGTCTAAAGTGAGAAATGTTGGAAGAAAAAAGTGACAGAGGAATTAACTATCGAAAGCTTATAAAACAATATTCGAAGTTAACGATATTGAAGACGTTTAATCAACTGCTTTGAAAAACAAGCCCACGCAAATTACTATCCAGCGGTTAACGTATAATTTTTCTGCTAAGATCTGTTAATACGATCGTTAATACGTGCTCAGTTGATAGCCTAATTAATTTTCTTAGCGTATTCACTGGACTCTGATTATATATGGAGGAAAGCGCATTCACCCTTCGAGCAACCGGAGCGAGACGGGGGGGGGGGGGGGGGGTAAATATTCCCTGAATTACGATTTCATCGAGGTCCAGCATTTTCACACCCGATGTAATTATTGGCCTGAGGGCAGATACCCTATCCAACAAAAAACAATACTTTTGTTTCCTTGTTGCCAGATATTCACGCTTATGGTCGTGCAAAACAAAGGAAGTACTCGCTAAGAGTTTTCCGAGTTTTCAATCTTTTTTAGTACCTTTTGAGTCATAAGCCTCAAAAATAAATAAACAAAAATAAAACTCAAACAATCTCAATATATACATACGTTTCAGGAAGACAGTGCATGCACGTGAATAGATTAACAATATAGTTGAGATTCGTAGTAATGACATTTTTGTCTTCATATATTACTGAATACATGTTTTTATCTTTTTCTCAGCTCGTGAGCGGGCGGAATTCAACAAATCCTGCAATCTGATTGGTTCCTGGAGCGGGTCGAATTTTCTCATTCGGACCGCCACAGCGGGCGGGATCGTCGTGTTGATCTATTTTCGTGAACGAGTTAGCGGAAATCCTTAGTCGTTCGCCCTTTTTAGACTTCCATAGACGATTAATCAACGCAAGTTTACCTCTATTCTCCTTTAAATGGCAAAAGTGTGTAGTTAGGTTCCAAAATCTTGCTCTCATTTTACTGGCAACTTTCTCGTGGAGTTCTCGTGGAGTTCCCGTGGAGTTCTCGTGAAACCCGGAGATGCCCAAACAGGTCGGGTGGGAAGAATCCGCTGAATAATATGAGTGCAGGCACAGGGTTACGTGTGAACTTCTTGTGGTACTCCTGCTCATTTCTTCTCACTTTATGAAATGAGAGGAAAGGTATTCTGGCACACGGGATGTTAAGCATTTAAAGTGCATATGACATGAAAAATATTTTCTGCTTATTTGGAAGGCCTTTCAAAGTACAGAAGAATGGCATTTTTCTTTTTGAAATATCGTTTTTCATTTTAGAGATATTGACGTTTTCCTATTATGCAAATTAGATCAGTGGTGATGTCATATTGTTTGCAACTAAAAATGGTAAAATACTGAATAAACAATATCTCAAGAAATATTAAAGTAGTGTTCTTGAAACTTGGCACCATAAATGTGCATCACAAAAGAAACTAAATGACACCCTTAATGGTGTTGCCATAGCAACTCTTTCGGCTCCAGTCTCTTTCTGTCCAAAAAACAAATATCCCCATTTGCAACCCCTGAAGTGAGACAAAGGTTGCTACTTGGAACAGGCACAGTTCCCATATTGTCTTAACTCCCATCAATAGATTGTGTGGGGTAGATGGTTCTTGGTTAAGACAAAAACTGGGAATTTTAGTTTTTATTAAGATACACCAGTGTCCAAACTGTTGTCATGGCAACAGCATTAAGGGTGTCATTGTGTTTCTTTTGTGATGCACATTTATGGTGCCAAGTTTCAAGAACACTGCTTCAATATTTCCAGAGATATCATTTATTCAGTATTTTACCATTTTTAGTTGCAAACAATATGACATCATCACTGATCTAATTTGCATAATAGAAAAACGTCAATATCTCTAGAACGAAAAAAGATATTTCAAAACGAAAAACGCCATTCTTCTGCATTTTGAAAGGCCTTTCAAATAAGCAGAAAATATTTTTCATGTCATATGCACTTTAAAGGCCATGACAGCATTTCTAAAGTTCAACTGAGTTGCTAATGGCAACCATTTAAGCTCTTTTAGGACTGGTGTGACATGATCATATTTACGCGTTCTGGAAACTTTGTAATTTACTCAGGTTACGATTCGATGTCTTCGCCCATACGTTTGAACAATTTAAAAGCTTGCTAAAAACTAAAACGTTTATTACGGTTAATAGAGTGCCGCGTTTGTCAAAAACTTGCTTTGTGCGGCTGATTTGACTGAGACAGGACATACAGGAAGAGACAGTTTTGGTAATGTGTTTGTCATAGGTCAAATAAGTGTCCAAAATCAGCCCAAGATCTTTAACAGAGTGTCTCTTCCCATAACGGTGAGGCGAGGAGTGACCAATCTAGAATGCACTTGCCTGCTACCAAACACCATAAGTTTAGTTTTGTTTGGGTTCAACAATAAAAGGTTGTTGTACTATGCACGTCATCTCTTAAGTCGGCAAGGGCTTCCGAACCATCTTTCATTTTGAAGGAGATATCTAGCTTAGTGTCGTCTACTTAAGTCTGAATGCTGCGCTTCTGTGGTGCTAAAGGAAGGCCATCAGTGCATATGCTAAATAAAAGTGGTCCAAGTATACTCCCCTGCGGAACGCCGCAGCTGATGGAGAAGAGCTCAGACAACGTTGAATGGATTCTTACCACTTGTCGACTGTTATTAAGGTAGCTACAAAACCACTGGATAACTGAGCTTTGAACATTGCGAAGGAGAGAGACCCGGAACTTGTTCAAATTTCCATGTCTTTACCTCGTGGATACGAGTACTTAGTATCACCCAACTAGTGGACTAATGCAAATCCTGCATTTTAATTGGCTACGCTACTCGAGGACTATTGCTTAGCGCCATCGAGCGTGACGGTTTCTTTCGTTTCAGTCCCAAATAATATTTCTTCAACTTACCTTTGCTAACTTTCTTATTGCCATTTCTGTCCGACTAGTTGAGTGATACTAAAACAATTAGACCCGTAGCCCTCAAGGGCCACGGGTCAATAGCCCATTCGGCTTCGCCTCATGGGCTATTGACCCGTAGCCCAAAAGGGCTACGGGTCTACTTGTTAAATGGCGTAGGAGGGGTGTAAAGCCGTGTTTGCAAGCTGGAAAGAATTTTTAACGCATGGTCTTATACGCCAACCGCGCTCTAGATAAGGATGACGATAAAACAAAAGTTTTATGTATATCGTCACCGTCGACAGGTTCCATCTTGTTTCGCGTTCTCCCTCATCCTTGTTTGACCAGGCTAGGATGACAGTCATTGGTACTCTTATCCTTCTAGTGAAGCATTTAAGCGTTCAGGAAAATTACAAACTGTATATCATCTGTTCTTGTTTGAGTTTACCCAGCGTCTCTGATAGGATCTTCATTACATGTGGCGAGTATGATTGTCGGGAATATCAGAAATTAAACCTAGCTTAGTTTGGTTTTATCAACTGGGTTGATAATGTAAATTGACCACCGTAAAGAGATTCGAAAGCTGACGTTTCGAGCGGTAGCCCTTCGTCGAAGCGAATCGACGAATTGTGGGTTGTGTGTGATTTATTACAGAAAGATGGAGCTTCGCTATTGGTTGGTGAATGGTAACGTGAAAAAAAAACCAGAATAAATTAGTTGAATGAAAAGCGTCCGTTAATACCGTGAGGATAAAGCGTGCCGATTTGAAAAATAAGTTTTTGTTCTACAGTTTTGCAGCTTTCTGTGCTTCCTTGATGTAGGGAAAGGCCGCAGACTGTCATATGTTGCTTAGAATGATTGGGGAGATTAAAGTGCCTCGTTTAGATGCGTTTTTGTCGTCTTTCTCTACGTCACGAAGGTGTTCTTGGAATCGGTCGCCTAGTCGTCTCCCTGTTTCGCCGATGTATTGCTTTTTACAAAGAGTGCAAGTTATGCAGTAGATGGCATTGGCTGAGGTACAGGTGAAATGATCAGTGATCTTGATGGATTGCTTGGGTCCCTATATTTTCCAAACGTTGCGAATGAAAGGACACGTTTTGCATCGTTAACCATGCTTTTGTCGCGTTTTGATAAACCAAATTATGTTGTAATACTCCCCACCGACGCAGTTCCGCAGTTTCTTTAGAAACTTACCCCCTTTAAACGTAGCTTAATTTGGTTATTTTTCAAAGCGCAATTTGTTGCAAGAGTGGAGGATCCCTTTAAAAGTAATTAAATCGTTCCAGTTACTCGTCAATAAAAAAAACAACTTCATAGGGTAAAGTTTTTTTCTAATTTTTTTTAACGTCAAGGAGTTACACACATTTCGTGCCTGCACTGATACACCTCTGGTCAACTTGCAAATTTTCTAGCAGGCGCACATGTTGCCAGGGCAGTAACCGCTGCCGCAAGTTCGCTTGCACCAGTCATCCATGCTTGCATTTCCTTTCCAGGGACCAGTAGCTCTACACTTACTGGGGTCTGGCGCATCCGTGGCAGGGGGCTTTGTCGGCGGGCGCTTAGTCGGTGGAGGGAAGCGCGTTGGTGGAACGCTGCCGTCACTTTTGGTGATTGTGACGTCAGCACAGTTAACAAATGTCTCCTGCTTCGCATTCCCGCCCAAACCACAATCTTTGTCGGTACAGCCCCAGTTGTTCCCAGTCCTCCACCACCATCGGAGAACACAGCGAGCGCAGGTTAAGCCAGCCGGTAACTTGAGCTTGATTTTAAAAACATCGTTGCCTGAACCTAAAATAAAAACATTTGCTATCTCTTATTCAACCCGAAATCTGATGAAAAACAGCTGTCTAGGGATAAGCTAGCAAACTTTTACTTTTGATTAAAAGAGAATATGGGTTCTCGAAATTGAATTGTTTTTCGCGCCAAATTGATAAAGAGCCCCAGTACTTAATAGCGCATTGCAACCGTGCGACAGGAGTCTGGGGAACACCAAGCATTCTTACCCGTTGACTTCTGTCGTCAAGATGGGAAAAAAAACACAACTACAACAAAACAGTACCGGTTTCCTTGGATAAGGAACTGCGTTTTTAACAACCCTTACCTCTTGGCAGTTTCCAGTAGTCTTCACCGTTCGGTTGCTTCAGCAGGTAAACCAGTTTCTCCTCTGTGATGGGCTCTGTATCCAGGGCTCTCCGATCTTAAAGAAAAACGTGCCCATGTGATTGGAGGTAATCTCGATCAGCACCTCAATCTCTTGGCCCTCTCTGTAGGTCTTGGTGATGATACCATTGGCATACTTCCCTGGGTAAATGTGCGGTTGGTTCTTCTCGTGGTACGGGTCCCCGCAAACTCCACACTTCCCTCCGTTGGTTTTCCACTGAACATTAAATCCCCCACAGTTGAGCTCGTTGTCCGTGTAGTGGGGTGGGTTGGGAAAGCCGTACCGCCAGGCTGAATTTCGGCTCGGCGGGTCGATCATGCGCCCATGACCGTAGATTGAAGAAACCAAGCTTAGAACAATTAGAATCTTTACACCCAACTTGAGTTCCATGGCTGCTTGAAACAATAATGCACACTCAGTTGACTTCACAATCTCTTAAGCTGGACCAAGCTGGACAGTAAGACATTGACATCGTCTACACTTCGATAGCTGCAAAGTTGATTTATTGGAACAGTGTCTGTTGTTTACTCAGAAGTGCAGACTTCTGTCTTGCTTCTCACCAAGCATCGTACACGGCACTTTGTTTGCAAAACCTGTTTCGACTAAACCAAACTGGTTAGCTCAGCCGTGCTACGACGTAAGGATGTCACGTGCCTTAGCATCGAAATTGTGACATGTGCCAATTGACGCAAACATGTCACGTGTTTGGTATGTGCCAACTGACTTACTCACAAGACAAATTTGGCATGTGTCAGTTGGTGTTTACATATCACGTGTCTGGTACGTGTTTATCATGTGGAGCAACTGACCAAATAACAGGAGTGGTGTCTGTGATAAGAAAGAAGAGCTTTCAAGACCATAATAGGGCACTTGGCAAGTTTCCTTTTTCAAGGGTCGTGTCATTAAGTCGAAACACGTTGCCCGCGGAAGAAATTATTTCTTTTGGGAGTTGTCTAGATTGGAGTGAATAGGTGTTATTGTAGGGTCAACTATCTTAAAAGGTATAGAAAAGTTAGAAATTCAATACAACTCGACGGAAAAGATTTAAAACAGTTTCCCTCGTTTTATTTAGTTTAGAACTAAGTGTATAATCTTGATTTATCAACTACGATCAATCTTCTTTAATACATGACTTTTTTTTTCTTTGAACGGTTTTTCGAAATAATGATTAAATCTAAGCGTTAAAGCATTTGAACTAATCAGTACTTGAACACTGCCCTTTTACATCCACCCCCTCTCTCCCACCCCTCCATGCTGCTACTGACACAGAGAGCCGGGCAAATAAAGATGGCACTTCTTCCCCTGGTAAAACACAATTTTCAAGCATTAAATATGCGTACCCAGGGTCCAAAGTATCATAAGTCGATCAAGGCCTCATTAGAAATTTTACAATCTTTTTTTCGTGAATATATGAAAAATCTAGGAAGGACTTTCAGTTTGCTTTCTGGAATATAAAACTTATAATGCAACATAAATAAAATACAAATAATCTCTGTGATGCCACACTTTTACCGTACAATATAGAGCTATTTAAAAACAATTATTACATAAAAATCTTTAAAATCGTTCATTTTTATTATTTTTATTTTTTCTGACGTGTCTCCTCGTAAACATAACATTCCATGTGGTATAGCTAAGGCTTCAAGTTGTCTCAAAACTTTCAAAACAAAACCAAACACTTTAAGACAAATTTTCAGCCTTTTTACCTCACAGTTGCAATGTCACAAAATTTAACCTTCAAAATAAACGCGTTCTCTGTGAACTGAACGCAACGAGAAAACCGTGAGTGTGATAATTTCATTTTGCCTCCTTTAATCTAATCCCTAGACTTCTCTTTTCTTTTGTAACTCGGAAGAGAGCAAGACATAACATAACCAAGCCCTAACGGTCACGAAATTCGGAGAGAGTTTGCAACGATGAACAGCTCACTGCCAAGTCTCAACTTTTCTTTTGAGTCATTTCTTCATATTGTACATATAAACAGGATCAAACGAAACTCCAGTTGACGAAATTTCAAACTTTCACCAACTCACGTGTGTTTTCATCGACCGTCCTGCTTTCCTCATCAAATTTAAACCTGCTTAAGCTTTCATGACCTAGTAGAGTTTCCACTCGTTTCACAAGACGATGATGTCGACTGTCGGACACTGTCAGCTGGTTTAATCGCGCACTCATGATGACCGATTAGAAACAAAGAAAATAAACCCTTGCCAAGCTCTCGTGTATCCCTCAACACTGGTCGACTCTCGGTTTTCAATGAAGTTCATAAGGATAGTATCTCCATCCTCATTCGTCGTTTGGCTCAGTTTTCTTTTCCATCGCAGACTGAAGTAGTTCTATCATTTCTTTGTTTTCAAAAACCTCCGCGTTCTTCAGCGGTGTGAGTCCATAGAGATCGCGCACGTTCAAGTCAGCACCACATTCCAACAGAAACTTCACAGTGTTCATATTATTTCGACAAACCGCCTAAAAACAACAAGAAAAACACATCACGAAAACTCAGTTGGCGACAAAAGCACTGTAGGTAGCAGAAAGGCAAGGTCTCAGAAGCAAATAAGGCCTCTACCCACCCTACTCGTAATCAGGTTATTGCATTCGGTGCCCTGAATTTTTGGCGGGAAATGGGCAGGTAGCGAAGATTCTGACCAAAAAAGGCCACTTCTCTCACCTCACACCCGGTTAAATTAGTACACTTACCACATGGAGAGCTGTTCTCCTGTCGTAATCACCAACATTGAAGTCAACTCCAGCTAAGTGCCAAGCCCGCAATCTATCAACCTTGTCATCAGCGGCAAGGGAGCACATTTTTAGGGCTGTGTCCACAGTGGTGGGCCCTAAATGAGCTCCAAACTCCCTGAGAAGTAAAATAGCCTCTTCGTTTGCACTGCGAATAGCATCGTGCAAAGGGGTCTGCCCGTGATTATCAATGACGTGCGGTGAAGCGCCTTTTACTAAGAGATAACGAATGACTTGCAGCTGACCTTCCAGGCACGCTACATGAAGCGGAGTACGGCCATCGTGAGTCGTGGCTATATTCAACACGCCACCCTGTCAAAAACAAAGTGAAGCTAAAAATTGCTCAGACAACCTGGTTTTACGTAAAATATGTGGGTACTCTGAAAAAATTTACGAAAGGTCAGAAGTTACCTGTTGGCTCAGCTCTTCCATAGCATCAATGTCACCTCTACTTGCAGCGTGACACATCAAAACCGGAAATAACGCTTGCTTGATGAACCTCACTTCCTGTCATGGAGAAATGCGTGACATGAGAAAACAGCGCGTGTTGGTCACAAGTGAAGCGGCTATTCCTTTAGTGAGACCAATATACAGTCTCTCCACAACGGCCACCTCTGGGGACAGAAAAAAGCTGGCCGTGGTAGGGAGGTGGCCATAATGGGGAGGAGGTGGTGTAACATGACACCTTTTTTCCCTTCGGAACCTAAGCGATATTGTCTTGATCTGATGTAAGTCTTAATTCTCCGACTAATATTAAAAGAAATGTATGAGAATGAGTAATGAGAATTCGTCTTTTGAGTTAAGGTCATCACAAGTTCCCAGGCACTGTCCTTTCGACTTTCATAACACCGTATATCTTGACATTTCACTTACGGTCAAAGGCTTTTCTTATAATCGCTAAGTTTGCGAGTGTTCTCGAACTATTTTTACCTCGGTTGATCCAACTTTGAAATGGGAGGCCACCGCATCAATCAGCTCATTGTCACGCAACGAAAACTGGAGCATTTTGTCGTCTTTGTATAATGTTAACTCGCCGCGTAGATTTGTCTTCATCATCTGAAAAACACCATACGCAGTTTGAACAGTGATTTAAGAAGACATTCAAATCAGATCTATGTGGGCGGAATGAGTGTAGAGGGGAGGATTGTACCCATATGACCTCATATGGGCCTGTTATGCCAAATTACTTTTTCTCAAGAGAATGGATAGAAAGAACTGAGTGTTCAACGGAAGTGGAAGTTTTCACCATCAACGCACCAGTAAGATGATCCAACCACTACAGTGAGACTTGTGCTGAGTTGACGTTGCAAGTCCTATATCATTCACTAGGTTCATATGTGACAGCGACCCCCGGGGGGTACTCCGATAGACAGACAGAGAGACAGACAGACATGTTTTATTTGGAGTCTTATACAATAAATGGTATATCGACCACAATTTCCAAATAACTAAAAATTACAAACAACAAAAAATATACATGGCTAAAAAGTTATTAATTAATTACGTCCTAGAGTGTTTACTTTTTGCCGTCTTCCCCATTCCTTTTTTCAAGGCATTCGAATATATGTTTTGCTATTACTTTTTGTATTTTAACATTTCCGCTAGGGGGATTTATTAGAACACGAATATTCTGTTAGGTGACATTCTGCTTATTTTTATTCTATATTCCTTTTCCAAATAATCCAGTAACGAACATCGTTTTTCCTGGTAAGCAGGGCATATATTTAAAAAATGGTATTAGTCCTCCATTTCTATTTTACAAATTGGACAAGTTCTTTCTTCAGGTTTCTTGAACGGTCTCGAATAACGTCCTGTCTCTATGGCTAATTTGTGGTTGCTAAGTCGCAGTTTTGTTAGTGCTATTCTGTGTCGTATATTGATGACCTGATGTAGGTAGTCTTCACATTTGTAACTGTCTATCGTTTTGAATAACCGGTAGGTTCTCATTTTGTTACTTTGTTTAGCATCTTTTCTGATGTCGTTATTTGATACGAAAAAGTCGGGGATGCCCGTCAGAAAATTTGAATTAAACCTCTAATGGAGAACAATCTGGGCGTGACAAGGACTTTGACCCCTAAAAGTTGGTTGGGTTTTACCTCTTTCTTCTCTTCAAGCGTGAGTTCGTCATGTCCCAGCACATAAGAAAGTTTTGTAAGCGCTGCCTCCACAGTCATGTCATTGCCTGATATCACACCAGCTTCCACCAGAATCTGACAGGGAGTTCAATGCAGTTTCTTGTTAGTAACGAGTTTTTGTTCATGTTCAAAATACTATGGACCTTAAGCAAACCACGACGGCAACGGCAACGAGAACGCCACAAAACAAAAGGTTTAATGAGCAGAACAATAGCTGTGTACGTGCGTTATAATTCTTTGTATATTTCTTAGCCGTCCTCTGCAAAACAACAACGTGAAATGACCAAGTTTTGGGAATTTTGGAGAACGTGAACGACAGCGGCTTATTTTTCGTATTTTCGTTTGGAATTGAACGCTGGCATTACATATTAAGCTTGGGCAAGTTCTGAGACCGATAGACGCACTGAAAAGATCTAGCCACCACCGAAATTAGACGGTAAAATATAAGTTGATTTTTTTCTAGGCGTCGTCCTTGGCGTCGCTGTCGTCGTTGCTTAAGGTCCCTACTATTTGGCGCCATTTGTAGTTAAAACCATTTGGACAAAGCGAGCAGCCCCTCTTCAATCGTGACGCGAAAGAACCACCGAGAGAAAAAATGGCACCTGTCTGCTTGAAAGTGTGGGATACTTTAAGGAGAAATCATCTCTTGATCTTGTGTCGCTTGAGAGAAATTGTAGAAATTCTCCTTACCCTTCCTGTAGCATACGAGTCAACAACATGGCCATACAAGCACTGCGTACAATTGACAATGATCACTCCACGCTTGGCAGCAGCTCGTATCTCTTCTAACAGTTCTTCACGTGAATCAGGACCATTACCACTGCCGTAGGTTTCAAGGACAACACCTTCTATAGGGGGCTCCAGAAAAGCATGCACCTAATAGGCAGAGGAGGGAAAGGTCACCAAACTGAGTACACTGCAACCACATTTTTAATAATGCTTAACTTATGGGAAGCTGTATCCAAGTTAAAATCCTGGTGTGTGACCATTCCAATGAAAGCTATTGAGCAGTACTTTCATGAGGTACTGTTTATTGTGCTGTACAAGGTGGTTCTAACTTTTAAGTCTGTGGATGAAACCCTAGTGTGTGACCATTCAAATGAGAGCTATTGAGCGGTGCTTTGATGGTATTATGCTGTACAAGGTGATTCTACCTTTCAACCCTATGGATGAGAACTTTCAAATGAAACCTGTTAAGCAAATGCTTTTAAAGTCATACAATAAACTGTTCATTATGTGAGTTTTACTTAACTTGCCAAATTTGAGTACCCTGGAACTTTTTGATACTGAACCATTAAATATCTCAGACAGTGAAGTGTTAAACAGGCAGTTAAAAGCACTAACAGCTTCAGGCGTGATACCAGGAAAAATTCTCAACACTCCTATTCTTGAGCTCATCTTGGTATGAACTTGGAATTTAGTTGCTTGGTTTTCATTGAACAACTCCTCCCATTCAACTGCAAAAAGCAGAGGAAAAGTGACTAAAAATGTTTAAAAGGTCACATTCATCTTTTCATTTTAGGGTGAGTTACAAATGTAACAAGAAACTGGAAAGAAACTAATAACATAGAACATAAGTAACCTAATGAAAATGACTAATTGACTTTGTATAACGCTACTTCACACATGAGAGGGGCACATATGGACACTAGACTGCAAAAGTGTCCCTACACATGTATTTTAGAACAAGTTCATGGGAGAAACCCCAGTTACAGTCAGAGAAAGTACGAGGGAAAAGCATGGATATGAGTGCTTAATACATCCCCCAAGCCCCAATTGCAACATCTCCCAACCTCAAGTCTTGTGTCACATGAAACTGTTTTCTTCTAGCAGTGTGTAGGGAATTGGGAGAGTGGAGAGGTTCAACATGACAAGAGTGTCTGCCCTCCCCCCTTTCTTGCCTAAACCACAATACAACAACCATGTCCAGCCTTAGATCTTCTAGATCCCGAGTAAGATGAATCCAGCTCAGAAGCAGGATTCAAAATGACAAAAATTTCTGACACTGCATCTCCAACAGCTAGACCTGTTTTTATTATACCTTCAATTCCTGCTTCTACTGTAGCCAATGGGGGACAGTTTGGAGAATCAAAGGCACCAAACCTACGAGCATCTACCTTCAAGGCACGATTCCCACGATAAAGTTTTCCATGGAAGAATAGTGTCACCTTTTGGGAAATCAATGGCAAGAAAATTAGGTTTAATGCATTGTCTGTACTTTTTCTAGCAAAACCCAATGAAAGCAAGGAATGAATATTTCAAAACTGTTATACTACAGAACATATTTACCTCTGGAATGACATAATGACCGGCAATCATTATAGCTCCTAGTAGATTTTGTCTTCCATCATTTAAATGGTCACTTAGGGCATACTGTGTGAAAAAAGCACAGTAAAAGAAAAAATCAAAAATGCATGTTCCATTAACCTTTACTTCATCTATTATTAAATTTTGGTCTAATATATATAATAAAAGATAATTAATTTACAATTACAGAGTGGCTTGAAAATATATGAATGTTAGGGTTTGGTTCTTTGAGAAAATCCAAAGAAAGGTTAATCCAAAATCACTCAGATCATGGTAAATCAAAGGAACTTATCCACTCTGGGCAAGGATTCTTCAGTTTCTTCAGATTAATTTGTTTAGTAAAGAAATGCAAAATCCATTTTTTAATTTAACCCTTTCCCCACCAAGGGTCTCCCTTTGACGAGTAAAATCGTCTGGCGTTAGACAGAGTAAAATCTATAAGTGACCACTGGTGGTTAAGGGAGATAGTACGTTTTTTTTTAACCCTTTCACCACCAAGGGTCTCCCTTTGATGAGTAAAATCGTCTGGCGTTAGACAGAGTAAAATCGTCTGGTGTTAGACAGAGTAAAATCTTTAAGTGACCACAGGTGGTGAAAGGGTTAAGAATGAAATCTTGGATTTTCCCCAAAAAACAAACCTTTACTTTCTCATGCTAAAAAACCATAATTTACTCATTCACTGCACACATTCCTAAAATATTGTCAGTATAATCACCACTCAAAAATAAAATTAATGTCAGTCATTACACCACTGAGTAGCACCTTTCTTAAAATGAAATCAATTTCTTTGTATTTGGTGAGTTTTTGCATCTTTAACTTCAGAAATCAGGTTATCAACATTTCTATTCTTATTTCTAGACTTGCCTGTGAACCAGTAAAGATGACTGATTTCCCAAGGTTCTCAAACATAAAGGACAGGGCAGATGCAAGATAAGCCATAGTATCTGTACCGTGAAGAATAACAAAGCCGTGGTAATTCTCATAGTACTCCTTGATCTGTAAAGCAATGTTAGACCAATCTTGAATGTCTTGATCCTTGGAGTGGACAACCACATCACTTTCCTTCATCTCCAGAACATCAATAAAGATGCGTTTTCTATATTTGCTTACACTAAGAAGAATGAAAAAATCCAAAATATGGTTTGAGCCCTGGCCAGGATCACTGTTCATACACCAGGGCTGGGATGTTCGAAAGCCGTTAAACGCTAATCCAGGATTAAAAGTTAACTGAAGTATCAATTTTTCTTGCTTAAAAATGTTTTTGACTGCTTATGTTTTGCATATAGTTTTAGATTACTCAAGTGTAAAACTGAAGGAAAAGCAACATAAACAGAATCCTTACTGAAACGTTCCAAAACTGAAATAAAAAATCTTGTTAATCCTGGGTTAGCTTAATTGGGCTTTGAACAACCCAGCCCTGATACTAAAACCCTCACTGTGCCTTTCACCACTCAAGTGTACAAGTAATGGCCTGGGGCTGAGGGATGGGTTTACTCCCATATCTAAGCTATATCGGTATATGCTGCTGTAAAGGATATGGTTTTCAAGAAGTTTAGTATGGGATAGGGTATAGAAATCAAACAGTTTTGCTATAAAAAAGGGTATAATTTACCTGGAAAGTGGCCAATGTGTAACTAATTTAGTCTAGAACAGTGTCCTATAATAGAAATTGAAACTCAGAAGTGACTTTGTGAGATTTTGGTTTACTTAGCATATGTTGGGCTATGATAGTTCTAAGGTTCTTTGCATTGAAAATAGCTAGTCTGGGATAGGGTAGGGGTTTTTGGTGCCTGTTCTTAAATGGGGTTGCAAAATCAAGCCGATCATGATCTAGTATAGGGTTACAAGGGTATCAAAGTCCAAGTGGCACATCCCCACCCCAAAATGTCAAGAGTACTGCCCTTCCACCACTGGGAGGGGTGAGTAATGGTGAAGTTTGATGCTAAGGGAACCCCTGTAATGGACTACAATAGCATCCAATTTTGAGAGGAGTAGAAATACTTCAAGCTGCCAGATGCTACAAAACCAGAACTTGTTCTAACAAAATTGGACACTTACTGTCAACACCATTTACTTACGGCATTACTATTGTGTCTGATCCAATCCCTTCCTCTGGAATATCAACCAGGACATTGCTTTGGATATAGTCTACATACTCCACATCATGCATCATTGGAAGTTTTTTCAGTTCCTTTAACACATTTTTCTTATCGAGGTGGAATCCTGCAAATCAGCCAAAAATGTTGGGTGATGAGGTAAAGGAAAAGTCTGCATACGAGCCAAGTGGCTCTCCAGGCCCGAGCTTACCCTGCTTTCAGTAGCATAAAGTGACTAGGAGTATTTCTACTCCCCGCTGGATGGGATGCTAGTCCATCGCAGGGTTACTCCCAGCATTGAATTTGCTGGTACTGATTTATACATCTGGGTGGAGAGAGGCACTGTGAGAGTAAAGTGTCTTGCCCAAGAACACAACACAATGTCCCCAGTCAGGGCTCAAACCCAGACCACTCAATCCTAAGTTGAGCGCACTAACCATGAGGCCACCTTGGGTGATGAAGGTAAACAAAAATGACTGAAGAAAGCTCACCTCTCAGTGAAAAAGTAACAATAAAGTAAATGCAAAGCAATCAGAGAGGTAGTTTATAACAACAGTCTGGAAATAAATGAACATATGAAAGATGGGGATTTGCGGTGTTGTTGTTTTTTCAATGTGGTGATGCGGTGAATAAAATCCCACCTTGCCATGTTGCAGCGATCTCAAACCCTACGGTGTGCGATATTTGTGTTTTTTTTAACACTGTTCAGAGCCTCCCTCCCCCCCCCCCCCCCTTATGAAAGCATTGTCCCTGGTAACTTCAATTAACAGTAGAGGTAACAATCAAAAGACTAACAAAATATTGAAAGATATGGGCGAAATTAACCCTGACCCTGTTCAGGACAGGAAATGTGACAGGATTCGAGGCCCTCATTAGCACTGCCACACCCAAGCTACCTTTCAGTACCTCCCCTCCCCTAGGAAAAAAGACAGCTGGCATGACTGTTTATATTTTTTACTTACCTTCAAGATCTGCAGGATCCACCTTCCATCCAAGAGCTCCACCAGTATACAGCAGCAGCACTCTACTGTTGACCACGCTCTCGTGTGTTATAGGATCTTCTACCGGAACAGTCCCAAGACGGCTTTTTGACGGACTCGGCGAACCGCCATCTACAGACGTCGAGCTCCAAGATCTAGACCGCGATTGAAAGAAACTTCTCGACAGCTGCGCCTTGAACGAACTTTTTATCGCACGGTCTTTATCAGAGGCGTCTGAACTGGCAGAAGATTGCATCGTTTGTTTTCCTACTACAGGACCCGGAAGACGTTTTCGACAAAGTGGCTCTGAATCTAGAGAACCGCGATCTCCTTTGCAGCTGCCCTTACCACCTGTTGACACGGCAATGTCGTCATTTTCACCATGTTCAACGAGGGTTTCCAAGCTCTGCCTAGAGCTTGTCGCTGATGCTTTTCCAGGGTAGCTCATAACGCTACAGCTCAAGAGAGAACTATGTAGGCAGTAGTGACTGCTTAATAAGTAGTCGCCATCTTGGGACTGAGCAGCCGAGCCAAAGTCGACAGCCGTGACAGAGACTGGGACGTTGTAAAGAAATCCACTGCCAACAGGTAATGCAAGCGTATTGCTAGTCTCCGGCTCCGCAGCGTCCGCAGCCGTTATTAGGGTCGTCACGCAACGCTTCTCCCCTAATAACGGCTGCGGAGGAGACTAGCGTAACGCTAGATCAGGTAAACAGGATACATTTTTATTGTATATATAGCGAGAATTTTAGGCAATAAACCTTGCGGTAACCTTGCGGTGCTATATTTCCAATCAGCTTTGCGTATAGCATTCTTCACATGTGAAAATATAACCAATCACCGTTCGGGATAGAATCACTTAGCTAATCAGAGTTAAGCACTCAAATGGCTTCCGAGAAGCGCGGGCTTGAAAAGTTTGTGCTCGATAACATGGCTTCGATTCCCGTTTTACTTCACTTTCGGAAAAGCAGCAATGGAATATATCCAACAAATATCTTGAGCGCTAGAACTTCAGTTTGAGAATCAATAGCCATTCAAGAAACCGAAGAAGTAAATTTAACACCAGAAAGCCAACAACAATCAAGGAGGAACATTCAAATAAACACTGTAAGTCAACAGAGTCTGAATTTGTCTTTCTGTGTCTTTGCACAGCGCGAAGCGTCGCTATGACATAGTGAATCTGACAGTAAGCTTAATTATGGACAAACAAAAAGATTTCTCACTATGTATTTACGAATTTTCCCCTATTATATTTAAGCTTGTGTAGGCTCGTTGTCCGCCTGTATCTGGACTGGAAAGCGGATTTGTTTTTCATTTCGCTCGGTCATTCATTACGTTCTCAGCGTTCTGCATGTAAACTGATGGTGTCGGAAAAAAACTAAAACTGATCTAATGGGTCTGTTTAATTCTCGTTATTATATACAATAAACAAATTACAGCATAGAAAGTGCTTTGTACGGATTTTTATTCACGAGTTGCAAGACTTTGGAAAACGAACGAGTGAGCGCCGCAGCGAACGAGTGAGTTTTCCAAAGTCTTGCAACTCGTGAATAAAAATCCGTACGTCGCACTTTCTGTGAAGTAATCTATATTTACTTCCGTTAATTTTAGGAATCAAATTCGAGCTGCCTCGATTTGGCCCAATTCGGTATTAAAATTATTAATATTATAAAAATTATTAAAATGTTTGTGATCTATGCCTGTTTGCTTACTCTCGGAAAGTGCGCATCATAAATGTATATAGCCTTTAATCGGCTCATTGTGATCCCTAGATGTTTACTTATGTTATGGTTGCATTTCAATTTTTGGGACTTCGGTATTTACAGTTTACAACCCTTTATCAAAAGGGTTTCCTAAAACAGATGGTCACACAGTTTCGAATTCCACATCTTGACGTTTACGCAGCTCTGTATTTACAGTGCGTTCATTAAAACCGGGGCGACCCTGACAATGAAACCCAATCAGATTTCAAAACTGAAACAATAAATAGACGTATTCGGCTAACGTGTTTACATCCTTGTTGCCACCCAATTCAGATCACGTGATGATTCATTTGGGAGGTTACAATTGTTTTGTTTGCACGTACCCTCATGCAAGCAGTTACGCGTAGCAAATTGCACAATTGTAACCTCCCAAATGAATCAGCACGTGATCTGAATTTGGTTGCCATTAATGCAGCCACCGTGAAATTCACCACTCAGTTCTCGGATTTTTCAAGTGGGAAAGTGCTGAACTGGATTATTTCTAGCATAGAATGATAGAACTGAGTATTTTGCCAAGAAAATAGCGAGAAAAAGCTGGAAAACAGCCAAAAAAAGCTATGAATTTTTCTAAATATCCCAAAATTTTCTAAATATATCATAAAATTTTTATAAATATCTCAAAAATATCCAGATATTTGTGTTGAGGCCTAGTTTGAGCTTGACAATTTATTGATAAGCGACACC
>OZ026600.1:1308200-1340700 GCA_964020085.1 Micromussa lordhowensis | reverse complement strand
ATCAGCTCCTCCCCAGCCTTGATTGTAATTGCCAATTGATCGTTTTCGTTATAACACTGTTTTCCTTTGGAATCTTTTGTTGTGATTGTAAAGTTAGCTTCTTTTCCAACTTCTGCTTCTTCCAACCCTAGTCCTTCCGCCTCGGATTGAGAAGAGTCTGTCCAACTGACAACAACTCGACCCGGAACTGCTTGTCGCAAGTCCTTCTCGTCATTTTCATTTATCACGTAATTAACATACATTGGTTTCTTGACGTTCCCTTCTTTTTTATTTAAGAGAATTTCACATCGTTGGATTAAAATCTGTTGTGTTTCCAGAATTTCAAAGCTTTGATTTCTTTGCAAAACAGCTTCACAGTACTCTACAGAGCTCTTTAACTGTGTCGCTAACAACTGAACCCGTTCTTGTTGTACTGTATGACGTTGTTGTCGCTCTTCGTCAACCTTATCTAACTTGGCCACCATTTCCATCTCATGTTCCTTAAAAATTCGCATAAGTTCCTCAATAGTCCTTCGGACTTTGTCCCGAGCAGCTTGAGTGTCTTCCCTGCTCTTTTTAAACAGTTCTGTCTCTCGTGCTATCTGCAACTCGAAGTGAGCGATTTTTGTTTTCGCTTGTTCAACGACCTCCGTGATTTGCATCTTCTGTTCTTCAGCGGCTTCCCTTATATCCACCATGGTGTGTCGATTGTGATTTAAAATTACGCACTTGTGACAAATACAAACTTTGCATTCTTGACAATAATATTCAAGTGCTTCTTTCTCGTGATATTTCTCACCACACATGACAGGCCTGTGCATCAACTCTTTGACATCTTGAGTTTTCAAATTCTGAATCAAAACACTACGATGATGGCGAGAGATTTTCATTTTACCGTGACACTTGGCACAGACATCGCAAAAGAAGTCGGTGCAATCAAAACAGTAACAGGTCGCCGTGATGTTCTCTTCACAACTACTGCAGCTCTGGAATGGTAGGTTATCGTCTCCCAGAGCTAAAATGTCGACCAATCGATTGAGATGGAAAGATGTGGGAAGGCCGCCAAACGTGTCTTCTTCAGGAATTTGGAAGAAAGTCAAGCAAACCGGACATTTGATTGTTGTTTGTAGCTGTTTTCGTGCGTAGAGAGCGTGATGGTCGAGACACAGCAGACAGAACGAGTGTAAGCATGGCAGTGTCTTGGGATCATTGACTGTTTCTAAACACAGCGGGCACTCAGCTTCCTTCTTCAGATTTTTGAAGAGCTCTCGAACATCCATGTTTCCAAATTTTTTCGGTGGCTCCTAAGTGTCTCCACTGGAGCGAAACGTCACGCGATATATGAAGACAAAGGTTTTCAGTTTCCCGGAAATACAGTCAGGGTTTTTCCAAGAATTTGGCGCTTCGAAGTAAACATTTGTATTTTCGTAAGTCTGCCGTAGTTTAGGTACCGTAACACATCTAATTTGAAACTTAGATTATTATATTGTATTATTATAGAACCAAGCCAACTCCTGAGAAGTCAAGGGGTTGCCGAGCTGACTCTTGTTCGAAAAGTCACAAATTGCGAAACACTTCGTATTCGAACCACTTAAGCAGAGATATTACTGGTTCGCCGCGATTTTCAGAAGAAATGCAAGGTCTGTGAGGCTCACAGACCTTGCATTTCTTCTGAAAATCGTCGAGAGCGCGAGCAAAATAAAAACGCGAGGAATTAACGAACCGCGCTCGCACAAGGGGAGAGGAGGGTGGTTTGTATAAAAACGCAATAGCTCGCACTAGCGGACACGCGACTGCCGGCTTGGTAACGGACCGTTCCCGTGTTTTGTGGAAGAGTTTAAGCGGACAGGCATCAGCCGAGTAACCTTCCAGGGCAGATACCTACGACTCCGAATACCCTAAATACGAGGAGCCCGAAAACAGTGATGAATCTAGAAAAATATACTCAGCATAAAAGTAGTCTAAATCAGAAAAATCCCAGTCAAGGCTGGTTTTCAGAGTCGTAAGAACGCTTACGATCTAGTGAAAAAGTCGGAAGTCGGAGTCGTAGGCAGCAGTCATGAGCGTCACACAGCGGTCAAACGTGGCGCGCGTGGGCAGTTCTCCCCAAAATTTCGCTTGACAAAGTCTAGCGAAAAGTCTAGTTAAGCTTTATGCACACAGCGGTCAAACGCAAAAATCCAACGCCACTTCCGGTTTTCGCCGCCTCGTTTGAAGAGAAAACCTGCAAGACTTCTGTAGGAAAATGTTATAAAAATAGTACTGTGAGAGGAAATTGCAAGCTAGGAGGACTTTAGGATGTCCATCACTAAATGTCCTGGTCATATGCGAAGTTTAAAGCTTAACTTTTCAGCGGCTGTCTTAACTTTGGGCTTGAAAGCGAAAATTTTCGAAAATTTAAGACTTTGTCAAGCGAAATTTTGGGGAGAACTGCGCGCGCGCGCCACGTTGCTGTGTGGCATGAGCGTAGGTTCGATTACCAGCCGCTGGGAGAGGAGCCCGCGCTTCTCCCTCGAAGGTACCTCGGGGAGGGACGCAGACCAGTCACAGGAGAGCGGCGGAAATCGAGCCTATCATAAGCTCGACGGAATCGGAGTCGCATTAATCAGAACGTTTCCATTTTCTTCCGATTTCCGCTTACGACTCCGTCGCTTATCATCCAGTGAAAAACTAGATAGTCGGAGTCGGAAGCAAAGCGGAAGAAGCAACCAGTCGCGATGCCTGCAATCGAGCATCGTGATTGGTTTATTCTTCCGCCTCTGCTTAACTTAAGACTCCGACAATCTAGTTTTCGTATGATCATAAGCGACGGCGGCAGAATCGGCGATCTGCTTCCGACTCCGTTTGATTTTCAATAGATCGCATCGCTCTAAGCTTCCGATTACGACTCCGAATCTACACCCGTCGCTAGTGAAAGCCAACTTACATTTTTTAAGAAGAAAATTTAGTTTCACAACCTTGCATGCTGGGAATTGCAATAGCGAGTGACGTGTACATGGGAAAACTTAAAACGATCAAACAGACGAGCAGCTTTTGAGACTGAGCCAAGTCAAACATCACCATGTAAACCAATTGTTTTGTTTGGTGTAACTTTATATACTTTACTCTGTAAAACCCTCTATCCTGCACAGTTTTAAAATTAATACTAACTAATTGTAGTGTCAGGTATTAAAATTTCAACAGCGTTAACTCTTGTCCATTCTTAAGTTTAGTTTAAGTTTGATAATACTTTGCCATATACACAAAAACAAAACCATGGTGGGATAGTGACAGGGGAAAACTTAATTCCCATTCTAGGGCCATTCTCCTTTCATTAAACTTTATAAAGCAGAAACCTAAATGTATAATATACATTAGTCTTAGTTTATGAAATCAGATTTCCAAACCCAGACAAAAATTAAATACAAAAATAAGTAGCGTCCATATTTTTTGCCTCACTCAATTTACGGCACACTTTTCGAAAATACGCCCCGAAAACTTAAGACACAATTATCCCTTCGAGAAATAACAAAAAAATTTACACCGATTATAACCTCCCGGCCGAAATTAGTCCACCAGCTTGATGCCAACACTTGAGGTTTAAATTAAATTTTACAACGTACGTTGAGACTAATAGGCCATTTCCGATATATTAAAATTCTAACATGGCTCCGAGGCTTGGGGAAATAAAGCAAAAGAAATTCATTATTCATCCCTCAACCTCGATATGTTTTCTTTTGTTTTATTCCCCTAAGCCTCGGAGCCAAGTTAGAATTTTAATATATCGGAAACGGTCTATTTACAATTATAAAAATAACTTACAACGAAATTCCCGCAGGTCCCTTCAATAATAACCCTTCCAGGCAAAACTGAGTAGCTTGAGAATAGACCATATTAGCGTTCTCGGTATAGGACTGGAACTAGCTTGCAAGTGAGGCTAATGCGGCGAGTCTTTTCAAATGCAATCTAGCTCGTTCCCAGGGTCTTCGTTCCCCTTGACCAGTGGTTGCTCCCAGAGCTCTCGTTTTCCGACCGCTGGTCAAGGGGAACGAAGACTCTGGGAACGAGATTGTTTCAAATGAAAATGGAATCCATCTCTTTTTAATGATCCAACATAAATTGCTTCTTTGTTGTTTACCGGCCTTCCTAATCATTTCCCTCCATTAACTATGGCCCCACTTCTCTGTTCCACTGAAAACTCGCTGTGATATCCTGTACTTCTACACAGATCATAAGGTCTCCATGATATTAATTCTTCCACCAATCTTTTTGCTAACTATGTAGAGAGAATGCTGAGTTGTCGTATTACGCAGTGTTCTTCCAACATGTGAACAATGTTTTCTAATTCAAACGACCTGGCATAGTCCAAAGGCGTGCTGCCAAATACATCGCAGAGGTATGGATTCACTCCATTTTCCAACAAGAAAACGACGGTCTCGACGTTGTTTCGGCAAACAGCCTGAAAAGAAAACAATTAAGAGAGATGCAAGACGAGCACGGTGTTGTGTAAAAAAAACAACGGGCAAAGGCTCCCTCTAAAAACCGAATTCTCAACACTAGTATGACTGTAAGGGTCTGGAAAACAGGCGTTTTTCTCCGTGTCACTCGAGACGCGTGAAATTCGATCCGAAAACTTATATTTTGACGGCGTAACACGACAGAAATCGGTGTAGTGTCTCTGATTGGCCGTTACTACGGTTTGAATTTTCCCGCGCAAGTAACAACCAATCAGATTCATTTGAGTTTTCGCCAGTTCAGATATCTGTTGAGCCTAGCGGGGGGTGAGGAGGGAATCAAGCTCGCGAAGAGAGACGTCTCGCTGATTACTAAAGCTACAAGGGACATTACTATTTCGCGTCCGACACTCACCACGTGGAGAGGCGTTCTTTTATCGTAATCACAAGCATTTAAATCCACTCCTGCGAGGTGCCACACTAGCAAGTCATCCACGCGATTTTTTGCCGCCAATCGGCAGAGTTCAACAGCGGTCTCCATAGAACTTTTCATCAGCTTAGCGCCAGCCTTACGAAGAGTTTTCACGATCTCTTTATGCCGGAATTTAATTGCGTCGTCCAGAGGAGAAGTGTTAAATCTGTCTCTTACTTGCGTAGAGGCGCCATGTTTTAATAGAAATTTGACAGCTTCAGTGTTTCCTTCCACGCACGCGATGTGAAGTGCGGTCCGGCCATCGTAGTCCGTAGTGGAATTAACGTCCGCACCCTGCCAATGAAATGTGGACTATTTAAGCAATAGAGTACTTTTTCCGTGTTTACATAGCCTCATCTAAACACGAGGGGATTCGGAGAATTTGAGACAGTTACGCGAACCCGAGACGTAGTCGAGGGCTTGTATAAGTTTTGAGAATTCTCCCACCCGCCAAGTGTTTAGATGAGGCTATATAAACACGGAAAAAGTGCTCTATTGCTTTTATAAATTCTCAAAATTTCGCGCGAATCTAAAACGTCACAACCGTGCTTACATAGTCTCATCCAAACACACCTATCGACCAATGAGAGCGCGCGTAGTATAGCAGTAATTTTATAATTGGCTAATATCGATTGATTGAGGTAGTGTTCTAATGACTTAAGTTTTGCGTCAAGGATAGCATTGCTGAAAACCAAAACGCACTAAAAGGTGCCCGTGTTTGAGGTACGCGGAGCAAAATCGATGCAAAAGTAAGAACTCGGCGAATCCGGAAAAGTTCATGAAAACTTGGGAGCCGTTCGCACAAATGCGTTTGCGTAAACGCGTCTTTGCTTATATTCCATACTAATACGATCGAGAACGCTCGTCGATTTTACCAAAAACGCATACATCTGAAAACGCTCTCCAGAGCTGACACATTTGAAAGCTGTTAAGACATTTGAAAGCCCTATCGGAACACCTCTGACGTCACAGCTTGTGCAACGTTATCCGCTTAGAGACTTTTGGCGGGAAACAGTGTTAGATGTCATGTGACAAGAAGCCAATGAAAGCGCACGCTGTTCAGGAAAAAAATTCTCGCTATAAAACAATGTCTGACGCGCCCATGGGTCACCTGATTAAGAAGTTCTTCCAGGGTCTTGACATTTCCAGCACTCGTTGCGCAGCTCATGAGCACTGGAAGAAGCGCCTGCCTGATGTATTTCATCTCCTGTAAAAAGCGTAACATACCGTGAAATACCGTTAATAACTACCCTAGCAGAAGACTATAAGCCCTACCACAAATAAGATTCACAATTTCTTAGACACAAAAGTCTTTGCCAAAATAATTCCTCCTACTCTCAATGTAAGCCTATCAGTTTAAATGTAGATTTAGCTAATAACGCCTTTCAATTATAATCCAGCCAATGAAAAGCTTCTTTTGTGTTTTGTGTATACGAGCTCTCAAGCCCAGATCTCCCACTGCCAAGCGCCAAGCACTCAGCGTCAAACGGAGTGAGATCTGCGCACGCGATAAGCGCACACGTTCAGAGACCTGTGTTTCATACATAAATACTATTGTCTCGACTTCGAACTTAACACCTTCTGGAAAAATACCACCACTGTCACTGCCACTGCCACCGGTAGTAGACAAATGCAATATCCTGTTACTGATCATTCTCTTGATTCCCATCAAATGCCAGCTTGATGGTATATGGATATTGTAAGGAGAAATTACACATTGATGGGACATAAAGTATAAGAAACCGTCACCTTGCTGCAACCTATCTGCAGTGAAGAAGCCACCGCTGCAATGAATGAGTTGTCCTTGAGAGAAAACTGCTCCCGGGTATGGGCAACAGTCAATTCTCCTCGAATGTTATTTCGCATCAACTGACAAGAGACAAGACGAAACACAAATCAATAACATTAATTAGTAAAAATGCTTTACTTTAAAGATGAATTCCACTCCGTACTGTGCACTTTCGAGAGTTTGTTTGCGTTTTTTGTTTTGTTTCATGTAAGACATCACAAAATGCAAACATTTTGCAACTAGATACATGAGGTAAATTCAAAGTTTCAAAACAACCGCCGTTATAGCATGCGAAGTGGACGAAGCTTTATGCTTCGTTCTTTCTCATATTACTTGATGAAACAACTTCGCGGCTGTAAAAATCAATGAAGCTGTTGGAAAAAGAATTTGAAAGGCCTCAAAGATAAGGTATGTGGTTCGTAACGAGTAACATCGATTCGCATAAACGAAATTTGTTTATAAAAATTAAGGTGCTGAGACTGCTTAGTACGGACTGGAAATCATCTTTAAATTTGATCTTGGGTGTTCAATTTAGCTTTGCGTTCATTTACGTTAGCGTTGAGTTCTAATTGGTTATTGCTAGTAATTCCTCGCACACACAAGCAGCAATATTGCACACCGCATTGCACTGAATACGTAAAACCACTTGATTTGCAAAGGTTAGTTGTCCTTGATAGAGAATACCTCTTGTTTCTGGTTCCAGCTAAGCTCTGTCTTTCCCAGAACATAAGACAGTTTTGTAAGAGCAGCTTCAGGAGTCATATCTGACCCAGGGATTACCCCAGCATCTAGCAAAACCTGGTCAAAAAAAGAAAAGTCGCTAGTAAGCAATAATGGTTACATCAACAGAAAGTACTCTCAACTGGAAGAGAACGTGCAATAGGCCATTTCCAAAGTTGCCTTTTGCCTTAAAAATGAGTCTTTGTGCGAAACCTTTCATATGCAAATATGTTCCGCCTACAGGGTCATTTTCATACAAATCAAACTCAAGCTCAAACTCAAACTCGTACAAATCAAACTCTTCATATGAACGGTTTTTTAATTAGACTCGTTTTGAAACAGAGGCACAAGATTACTCGGAAATGGCCTATTATGCTGGAGGTTTGAAACCTGGCCACAGTCATTGTGTTTCGCTCTTGGATAAAAACGTTGTTCTCACAGTACCTCTCGTCACCCAGGCGTACTGGCCAATGTCGTGCTAGAGGTAACGCTAGCATCACATTCTGGGAAGGGGTTGAGGGGAGAGATAAGCATTATTCGCTTTAAGCAACCACTGCAGTCTAACTTTTCCCCTTTTATGAAAATGGATAATCGGTTTTAGGAGGACAATCTATAACTCTACTACAGGTCAACAAATGAAGACAAATCTACTTTCCAAAGGAAGAAAAAAACATGGATAGTATATCAGGGTACATCTCACCTTGCCTGTGGCATATTGATCAACTACTGGTCCGTAGAGACACTGAGTACAGTTGATGATCAACACACCACGCCGAGTAGCTTTCTTTATTTCACTTATAAGATCATCACGGTTGTTAGGTGCATTTCCGCTCCCATACGTCTGCAGGACCACACCCAACATGGGAGGCTTCAGAAACGCGCTCACCTGTGGATTGTGTGATATACAAACAAGGTGTGATGACCAGTTGCACATGATGCGTTTCTTATAAAAGGATGTTAAAACACTTGGTTAAAAAACAGTTTGAGCCCCTGAGTGTTTGCTTTGACTAGTTATTCATGTAGATCAGAGTGATTGTCTGGGTAAGGGTACTTCTGAAAATAACTTCTGTTGGTGAATAACTTCGAAAACGTCATCAGAAGTCATCTCAAGAGTCCAGTAGAGAGTGGTTGTCAATCACTGGTGATCTGGCCCCGGTTTTTCGAAGGCTGGATAACACTATCCACCGGAAAAATAGCTATCCAGTGAGTAAGTGTTAACAAAACGAACTGCGCAATCCGCTGGATAGTGTTTTATCCAGTGGATAGCATTATCCACCTGTCGAACAATCAGGGCCTGGTGTGTTAAAACTGATTGGCCGGTTGACAAAACTCAGAAGTCTTACAGTACATCTAAACTAATCATTTAACAAAAAAGACTTGTATCACCAACTCACAAACACTTTAACATAAATTAGAATTAAGATTCAAGAGAGATGGCAATGAACAATACTCTATTGACTTACAGTTTCAGCTGTGATGCCAGGAAACAGCCTTAGTAGTCCAATGTTGGGATTCATGTTGGTGTGTACTGCAAACTTGCTGCCATTGTTTGAACGAAATATTGCATCCCACTGGACTGCAAGAGAACAATTTCCAAAACGAATTTTTACGAACGTTTCATCAGGTACAGTTTGAAGAGTTACAGCCTGGAAGCAGTGATATATTACTGGACAATATATCATATCACACCAGTGTCCCAGTGTCACTTTGAAATGGAGGAAGATGTTAGAAAACATCTCCAATTATTGAGTTGTCAATCTTTGCCCAAATCTTGAATTTTCAATATTTGGCAGGTCAAATCTTGAATTTCTGAGCCAAATTGTGGATTTTCCAAATCTTGAATTTCCAAATCTTAACTTTTCAATATTTGGCAAGCTAAACCTTGAATTTTAAAATCTAGAACTTCCAAATCTTGAATTTTCAATATTTGGCAGGTCAAATCTTGAATTTCCAAATCTTGAATTTTAAAATCTTAGAACTTCCAAATCTTAAATTTTCAATATTTGCAGGTCAAATCATGAATTTCCAAATCTTGAATTTTCAATATTTGTCCTGCCAAATTTTGAATTTTCAAAATTTGGTGGGTCAGATCTTGAATTTTCAAACTTAGGGGCATTGAATGATCTTTGTGAGCATTTACGAGCATGTGAACAGTGCATTTATTTTTGCAAGCAGCGAGCACTTAAGAAAATACACATGGCAAGTAGAGAGCATCTTGAATTTCCAAAACTTGGGTTTCAAAATCTTGAATTTTCAATATTTGGCAGGTCAAATCTTGAATTTCCAAATCTTAAAAGTTTTTAATATTTGGCAAGCCATTAATCTTCAATTTACAAATCTTGAATTTTCAATACTTGGCAGGTCAAATCTTGAATTTCCAAATTTTAAAAAATTTCAATAATTAGTAAGGCACTAATCTTGAAGTTTCAAATTTTTGAAAATTCAATATTTTTGGCAAGCCATTAATCTTAAATTTCCAAATCTTGAATATTCAATATACTTGCAAGCCAAATCTTGAATTTCCAAAATCAAGGGGTGGTAACTTAATGGTCCTACAAGAACCATTGGTCTCACAAAATTATCCATAGGTTTCTACGGGTCTTGCAGTCTCATTTTTTAAAGGCACTTTGAAGTCTCAGTATGGCAATTTAAAAAGCCACAAACTGCATGTTTCATCCTCACATCCCTATTGACTGAATGCAATTTTCATAAAATAAGTAGTTTTTCATAACAAATTGATAGAATTAGTGATCAGTACTTTTTACCTTCAATTTTCACCTTCATTGTCACCAGTGGAGGGAGATTTGGAGAATCAAAAGCATCAAAACTTCCAGCACTCACTTTAGTGCAGCGATTGCCCCGATACAAACATCCAGCAAAATACAGGGTCACCTAAAATGCAAGAAAAAATCATCAAAATATTGTCAGATATTCAGTCATTTAAACTAGTGGCTAATGACAGAGGGTGTAATATGGTTGGCAGGACGAGCCCATTTCCCCTGACGGGATGTGGGATGAAAGAACATTTGTTAGGCAGAGCAATTGGGATTGCAAGGAGTCAATGAGAGCCAGGTAAAGTTGATTATTTTCATGGCAAGACACAGGAATTATTAATTTTTTTTTCGTTTTGAAATTGTGATGTAAGATGGTCAAGATGATAGCTTTTATATTGAATCTTTGTTAATTTTTATCTATTTTAACATGTTTTGTATTTCTAGCAACCATTGTAAATTTACCTCTTTTAAGATTACTTTTACTTTTTATGATGTAAAGTGCACTTGATCATTTCATGAAAAGCTGTGCTATAAAAAATGTTAATATTATAACTATAATAATTATTACTATTATTTTGTTGTGCCATAGCTTTAAGCCAGAGCTCAGAGTGAAAGGCAGCTCCAGGGACAAGAATGAACAAACCACTTACCTCCGGAATAACATAATGCCCTGCTATAACTAGGGCACCTAAGAGGTTATCTCGACCATCATTTCTCTGCTCATAAATTGGCACCTGGTACAGTAGACACCAAAAATGGGAGACAAAATATTCAATGTGAAGAGGATATTTTGTGTCTTAAAACACAGCAAAATTACAGGTACATGTAATGAGCTGAAGTGGCACAAGCAACACTAGTGGTCTCCATACCCTGAAGGCTGCAGTATAAGAAAAATAATAAGGAGCCAAAGGTTCCTAACCATGGAATCCTGGGTACCCAGCACCCAATGACAAAACGACACACCCAACGACAAAAGTTAGTAATCACCTGTGGCACCCAGACGCTTCTAGAGCACGCAGGCGCGGATCCAGGATTTTGAAATGGGGGGTGAATTTTTGTAATAATGTCAGAGAAATCAAATATTATTTCAATATAGGGATAAGAAAAAAAAGAAAGAAGGGGGCTAAGAAAAAGGAGGGGGGTGAAAATTCACCCATTTCACCTTCCCTGGATCTGCGCCTGGCACGGCCCTGATACCACTCCCGTGGAAGGTTTTAACTTTCAATTTCCATTTCCCCTGCTCCTCTCCCCCCCCCCAACACATGCTTCTGCAAATTCCAGTTCTGGTTCATGAATATACATTCCTTTAAAGTGCCACTATGATCAAATTCTCGATACCCATTTTTTTTATATTTTCCAACACAAAAGGTGTTTCCTTGATATCTTGGCAAATTTCAATCTATCACGAACATTAGAACTCATGTTTTTTGGACCTTTATTTCCGACAGTTTACGGCCGCCATTAATTTTCCTTGTTCCAAGTCTTGAGTGAAAATTGAAGAAAATGATGTCATATTCTCAAAAATGCCACAAAAAAAATTATAATAACAATTAATGTAGAAAATTGCACGAATATATGAGCCAAAGTTTTTGTTATTCTTTATGCGAATTGCTGTGCTAATTGTTATTATAATTTCAACCCGTGTGGTATTTTTGAGAATATGACGTCATTTTCTCCAAATCTCAGCCAAGACTTGGAACAAGGAAAATTAATGGCGGCTGTAAATTCTCGAAAATAAAGGTCCAAAAACCGCGAGTTCTAACGTTCGTAACAGATTGAAATTTGGCAAGAAATCTAGGAAAGACCTATTGTGTCCGAAACTGTAAAAAAATGGATATCGAGAATTTGGTCATGGTGGCACTTTCAAAATTTTGGCCTTTGAAAACCCCACACCCCTTTGGCAATTCCAGTAACCCTCCTAAACAGTTTTTTGAAATTAAGAACAATACCCACTGAACTAAAACCATTGAATTGAAACCAATTGCAAATGCACAATGTACTAAATAATGAAATCAGAAGAACTTGCCCAGACCTGTGACCCAGTAAACACAACAGACTTTCCAAGGCTCTCCAGCATGAATGACAAGGCAGACGCACTATAAGCCATGGTATCAGTGCCATGTATCACAACAAATCCATCAAAGTTATTGTAGTTTTCTTTAATATCGAACGCTATTTCTATCCAGTCACTAATTGTCATGTTTGATGAGTCTTTAATTGGACAGTATTCTTTGATGTAGTACAACACTCGCACTCCATGTGGTGATATGCTGTTGAATACAGTAGTTAAAGTGTAACATTTTGATTAACTGTTTAGCAACACCGGTACTGTTACCTCCAATCATTTTTGTCTGACAAAGTATAAAGCCAGGAGACATTGTTAAATTATCTCTTTAATAATAAAACTTTTAAATTGGTCTGATGCAGACTTACAGGAAAGGCAGAAGTAAAACCTTACCAAATACATGTAGCTAGAACCAAAAATTTAGCCGCTGTTACTTGCAGCAGGAGATAGTTAATAAAGGAAAGTGGATATGAAACTCGCCAAAATTCTTTGTTGCATGTTTTTTTTTTACCTTGATGGTTATTTACCTCTGACTGAGGAACTAACCAATAGAAACAATTTGGTTACATAATTCATGCACAGTATATGAGTTTCACGAGTAGGAGGGCGTGGTGGTCGTGACGCAGCCTTTGGCGCGAGTCTGGGGGAAACGGCCTCCGGTGCAGATCTTTGTGGTAGTAGCAGAGTGAAAAACAAAGATCGTTCAAGGTCATGGACCTTCTAACATAAATCTAGTCATCTTTGTTTTCTCTTTCATTGCTTGCTGGGCTTCATAACCATTCCCCTTTTTTAACTATGGCTGCAACTTATCCCAGATAATTCCCCTCCTGGAAGGTATGCTGGATAATGTGTACTTAAGACATCCATGGTTGAGTGCCGATCAATACTCTCGATTGATACCTCGATCGACATCTCAATCGACATCTTGATTGACATCCCGATTGATACTCGATTGACACTTGATCAACAGTTGGTCAATAGTCGGCCGAGTGTCAATTGACTCATATGCATTAATTGAAAACAAATTGACTCTAGCTCAACCTTCTATCAAGATGTCAATGGAGTGTCGATCGAGTATCAACCAAGGTGTTGATTGAGTGTCAATCGAGTACCGATCCAGTGTTGATCGAGGGTCAATCAATCAAGACTGAACCTCTTAAAAATTGACCAAAGAAAACATTAAATGTATTGAACGAAAGCAATTCATTATGGTGACCTTTTTTTGTAAAGGGAGCAATATTAGGTTGTCAAGTACATAGAGGATAGCACAAGGCTGTGTGAAGATATGAATTATATTTTCAAGTCGTAAAAACATTTTTTACAAACGAGCGCAGAGTGTAAGTAAATATTGTTTTAAACACACAAAAAAATTCATATCTTGACAAGCCACCAAGTATTTTCCCTTTCATAATATAGGCAAACTGACTGCTGCTACTTATAAACAACTGTGAAAAGGTGAGAAATGATGTCATCAAAATCCACAGTAGTGAGGATATGGAAAATACACCACCTGGGTGGTATACTGGTCTAAGTGGTATATTTTCCAGTAAAACCCTTATGCCTATATAACAGAGCACTATATCTAAAGCAAATTTAAAAGCAATCAGGGTTGCAGACCTCTCATTTTGAGAATTTCTAAAGTCTTGATTTTCTTAAGTCTTGACTTTCCTCCTCAAATTTCCAAAGGTTTCAGTTACCTATAATTTTATGGTTTACATTTTAGAAATTCAACAACTTTCAGATTTTTGGAAACTTTGCCCTATATTATTTATGTGTCTAGTATTATTCAAGTTCTAGACAGTAAAATAAACATGTGCCTTTGGGCAAGTGAAAATGGACATTTGGTGGTCCGGTGGGCAGGTGAAATTAGCCTCATTAGTAGTTGATAAGGCATGATCATTGCGCACCTATCAGGCAAGTTTGTAATATTTTAGTGGGGGCAACTGAAAACTGAAATGCACTGGCCCACTGAGCAACTGGATTTCAATTTTTTTCCTGCCCTGTGCAAGGTAAGAAGATATCATAGAGAAGATATCAATCACATCCGCTATTGCGAGTTGTTAATGTGCAAACCAGACACCTATTGGCTGGTGGAACAAAGAGATCTGTTTACTTTGCTGGACATTTCCATAACAAAACAATATTTCAGTACGGATATCTTCCCTATAGCAACATAACCAGTAAATAGTCCAAAGTTTAACAAATGCATATCAATTTAAGTGACAACTCTGGATGCAAATAAAACTGCCACATCTTAAGCTGCAACCAGCGTTAAGATATGAACTGAATTGAACTCTATCTCGCTACTTGGCTGCAGATCTTCGGTCTATTTTGTGTAGTTTTAGAAAATATCCATACCCTCTTATGGAAGGGATTTTTTGAGGAACCCACCACCCCTCTGGAAATTCCAATTAACCTTAAAATTTTTCAGTCTAGCTCACTCCCTTCTGTGGAGGGATCATTGATATTTTCTGGAACAGCACATCAATCTTTAAGTTACTATAATAAGGGCGGCCAGTCATTGATCTGATCATTTACGTTGAAATTTACTATTGAACTGACCGCTGAGAAGTAAGCAAATATTTGAAATAAAGTTGCCACTGAAGAAACAAAAGCACGCAGTAGATAATTACGTAACACTACTCGTTCGTTGGTCACGAAATACATTTTAATTTGTCAGCATTGATGAACACTGACAATCTCATTGCCATTACATGTAAAGTACACCAACAGATTCAAACAATGCAAAACAAGAGAGACTTACGGCATAGCCAACTCCTCCAATGAAGAGTTCGAGCCGGGTGTGTTGTTGACATCTTCGCAGCAGGCAGCTTTAGATCTTTCCGTCTGGTCGACCTCGCTGTATTCCTCGTCGTACAACATGGGAAGACGTTTAATTTGAGTCTGAAGGAAGCCAGTTTTCGGTTGATATCCTATTAAAACACAATGTAACACATCGATCGAGGATAAGCTTAATTACTAATCGAATAACGGCAGGGGTAAAACGCCGAACGCCGAATGCGCTGTTTGCTTGCGGTTAGTTTCACTCTTCTTTGCTTGCGGTTAGCTTTTTTTGTAAGGACGGCACATATGACCCTGGCCAACAAATAAAAGCTAACCGCAAGCAAACATGAGTGAAACTAACCTGCAAGCAAACAGTGCGTTCGGCGTTCTGCGTTCGGCGTTTTACCCCTGCCGATCGAATATGCCCACAGCCTAAAACGTCGGTCAAAAACTTCACGTAATATTAACCTCCATCCGTCTTCTTCATGCCGATTGTTCCTCCTGTGTACAAAACCAACACTCTTGTCTCTCGAACGTGCCTTGACATTGTAGCATTTTCCATGATCTTCGAAGAATACAAAACAGTTCTTCACTGTTTACGTTTACGACACGCCAAAGCTGAAGGTTCACATTCCCGCCTGACACGTGCCCGCCCGCTTTGCATCACTGGGTGTCGCGCGCGTCGTCAGGTGCTACGTGGTTGAAAAAAAAACGTTGTTGTTTTTATTTATTTATTGATAATTAATTCTCAATTTTTAGGAAAGACGTTCGACAAAACTTGACAACAAAAGCATCAAAGTTTCTCCAAAAGCGCTGATATCTTGAGTAGGATCCAGGAGAAGTGAGAAGGGGCGGACTGGTGGGTGTGTTGGGGGCGTTTCGAGCCTGGTGGAACTAGCACAGACTGCTGACTGGCAGGTAACACTTCGCATATTGCCCAAATTTTTTTGCATGTTTATGCACTAAAAACAAGGCCAATACCCAGCCGTCTTAACCAAACAAGCTGGGTCAAAAAAGGATTTGAAGACATAAAAAAAAGAAGAATATAAAGGCAGAAACCGACACAACGTAGAATGTTTTTTTGAACTTGTACTATATTTCAGCTGGCCAAACCAGCCTTCTTCAGGTACAATGGAAAATTTTGCATCGGGGCGTGTTTTTATGTAGCATGTTACCGGAAATACGTAAAAATAATTGACAGTGTAAATTACAGATAAACATATGAAGAAATAAAATAGTAAATAAACAAAATAAAGTAAAAGGAAACGATTAAAATGTTTCTTCGCGGATGTTCAGACCATCAGGAACAATTGTTCTGCCTTTTTGGATTAAAAAAGCCTGCCCGAACGGGATTCGAACCCATGACCTCTGCGATACCGGTGCAGTGCTCTACCAACTGAGCTATCAAGTCACTTGCACTCATCATCATCTACGGGTACAACATGACCAGTTTCCGGATGGCTTGATAGCTCAGTTGGTGGAGCATTGGTCCGGTATCGCAGAAGCCATGGGTTCGAATCCCGTTCAGGCCTGAATTTTTGTTAGGCTTTACTGTTCACTACACTGCTTGAGCTGTGTGTAACTCAGCGACGATCAATCATGTCTTCAAAGGGTTTATTATATGGGAAAAAGAATCATGTCTTCAAAGGATTTATTATATGAGAAAAGGAATTAACACCAAAAATACGATCTTCGGGAAAATTTTCCTTGCGGAAAACAGCGCGTAATCCTGAGAAATGTCGTGCGCGTGTAAAGTCATGTCAAGTCGTCAGTATTGTGTAAATCGGCCCTTATGAAGCTAGCTGGAATCTCTTACGGGGAGCCCTTATTAAATGGGTTCCTAAAATAAGAAATTAAGATAGCTGACCGAGCTCCTGTTCCGGCCAGAGTAGCCGTAATAACTGGGTGGCTTTAACGTATAGTGCAGTGCAAATAAATGTTGTTGTTGTTGCTGTGTGAGGCTGTATGAACGAGGTGGCCTTGTCTCAGGGGTTCCAGTGCACTTATTAACATTCGTTTTTTGCATCATTCAGTATCCTCGTAGCATGGAACAATGACGAGTACTTCCTAAGTTATCAACTGGTTGATCTCAAACCAAAACTGTTTTAATGAAGGTATTTTAAGCAGGTCATATTGTTTCTATAGTAACCTATTGTGCCACAAATTGGACAGCAACTTGTTCACCAATGATTGGGCAGTTTTTTGATACCATGATTTTGGCTTCAACCGATATAGAGTGGTTCTTATGATCCATCAAAGTTGACGCGGTCTTGGAAAGTGCTGGAAACTGTTTTGAGCCACCTTAAATGGGTTCATTTAAGGTCCGTGGATGATTTGGTCGAACTGGTAACGGTTTAAGTCGGAGGTCAATGAGCGAAGGAAATTAGCGTGAATCAGTGAAAATCTTTATCCAAGAATCTGGTCAATGAAATTGTGTCTACACTGGTCACCTTTTGTTTAGGTCACAAGAAAGGAGGATAAACCATATATCCCAGAATGCATCGCTTCCAACTATATTATCAACTGTTAGAGGTCACGTGATGCCATCATTTCACAAGGAATTAATCAATTCAAACGGCGAAAGCCGTTGGAACGAAAGTTATAAGAACGAACGAGAGTTCTTGTGAACTTTCGTGCCCACCGGGGCTTTGGCCCGTTTCACTTCCACGTGAGCCAACCATTAATCACGGGTTGCCACGGATGACTAACTACCTTATTACACGGTCCATAGGTCCTGGGATCCATGCACTCCCAGTAAATGAGAGTGCAAAGTCCCATTCTTTTTTTCTTTCAGATTTTCATCGATACATTTATTAACTTCCTTTTGCTATGCATGTTCAATTATCCTAGATCATCAATTGTTCTTTTTCGGCAGTTGTGTACAGTCAAACTTGTGTTGAGCCAACACCTTCGGGAAATGTTGTATTTTTCTATTGCCAAACACTTGTGGGGCAACTGGGGGGAGGGGGAGTGCTCGTCGGAAATTTTGAAGTACCAAGATCCTGCTTTGAACCCCCAAGAGGGAACCAATTCCAAAACAACACGCTATCTCCTGTCATTCTGCTCAATACCCTAGAAGGTACCGTTGAAGCTCCTGCTGTGTACTTAAGAGGTCCAAGCCCGCCTTTTTAAGGCGGGGGTACACGTGAAGGCCTCTCTCCTCCGCAGAGGCTCAAAGGTTTTTTTTCGGGTGGGGAGGATCCGCTGAGTAATGTAAGTGCAGGCACAGAGTTACAGGCGACGGCGGAAAGCGCGGGAGCCTCTGCCAGATACCACGCCCAAGATGGCCGCCATCCGGGGGAGGCAATTTCCTGTGGGCTACTCGCAGGGGTGGCTTGTGTACCTTGTATCAGCAAAAATGGCGTGCAAGATTTCGAGGTTAAGTGATGTCGAAGGTTTAGCTAAAACATACTTGAATGCATGGAAATCGGGAAAAGTCTGTTGCTTTCATGAGAACTTTTTTCCTAAGCGTCTTTCGTTCACCTCCGAGTGGTTGAGCGATCACTATCGAATTCAACATTCTCAAGATCGCGTAAGTGGTGATGAAGAAATATAGAGAAGAACAAAATGTGCTCAGGAAACTCATGACTAGTGAAACTCTGAACAGGATCGTAATTCAGTCTTAAAAGAGACAAGAACAAGTAAGTTTTTTTAACGTTTGTCTGCTCGGCGAACTGAACAATTTTCTTCGCGAAATCATTGTGAAATCGAAGCTCAAGTCTTAAGTTGCATTGAGCTTAATCCTAGCATACATTTGTTTAAAGGAAAGTAATTTTTTTCTCTTTTACATCTGCGGTGATGGGTAAATCCCTTTGCAGATTACATATATAGATGTAGATGAAGATAACAATACGATTTCAGTGGTGAGAACCAAACGATGATTAAGCTTATCCTTTTGTTTACTTCGTTTTATTAACGGCATTTTTACAGAAGTTCTAAATTTAACGTTTGCAAATAATAGGAAAAAATAAATATAAGATATATAGATTGCAAGACTTTATTTAAGTTGAAATTTACCTTGAAGAGAGAGCTCTTGAAGAGGACATTCCAGCTGATCCGAATCGTTCGCCATATTATTGTTTTTAGGACATGCAAGACTACCCCTCACGGGTTTCAGGGAGGCCTTCGAAGTAAAACAGTTTTGCTTCTTTTCTTGGAAAATACGAAACTAGGTAACAAAAAAACTAATGCAAACTGTAGCGACATAATTAGCAATGAGTTTCTGTGAGTTTCAAGCTGTGAAATGAAGCCAAAGCCGAGAAATCCATCGATGTACGAGAAAACGACAAGGATGTACGAGAAATCGACGTACATCTGGCAGAGGTTCTCCGCCTGATCGATCCATTCGACTTTGTGCCTGCGGTACACTTCGCACAGCGGATTGATATAACGAATGCTTGAACCTCTGCGGAGGAGAGAGCGTGAAGGCTGTTTTGACATCGCTTAACATGGCCTTTCTGCCGATATCTCGGTGACGTTTCAAGCGACACTAAATTCAAGCGACACTAAATCTATCTGCTCATCTCATTAACCACTGATTGGCGGTTTTGCGTAAATTTTTGGGAAAGAGTTTTTTTCTCAACGGATAGGTTAAATTGAGGAAAATATGAAATGTTGAAGATTTGATGGATTTGGAAAATTGAAATTGAAGTGAAGAATTAGTAGACAGATACCAAACAGTCCCCTAGCAACCAGGGGCTCTCTTTTGCGGGGGTCAACTGTCTGGTAGTGTTTCCAACCCGTCAGTTTTAGTAAGGGAGTTCACCCACCTCCGGGATGCAGAAAGGTGGGAAACGAGAAAAAAAAAACAGCTAGAAACCTCAGTGCCGGCTTGCCGTTTTCCTGTCCTTTAGTTTACCAGTTTCCAGCCTATAAACTACTTCTACGCGCCATGCTCAAACTGAAAATCCATGTAAAGGGTCCATCATTTTATTTTTAATCTTAGAATATGTAGGAATTTCGTACCACGTGACTAGTTTTGGGAAAACTGAATGACTTGCTCAGTTTCTTTCTCCCATGCTTTCACGGTCATATGATTTCGGTGACGAATCCGAGACTGACCCGAAAACGATTGCCTGCGGCAAAATATACAGGCCCAGGAACTTGGCAACGACTTTCTCTCTACATATCCGACCTCGCGCCGTGCAGCGCGCTGAAGGAAGACGAATGGACACAAGTCGGTGCCATCCTCTTCTTCAGAACCGTCTTTCCCTCCTAGCCAGTAGGGCCTTAGTACGAGGTCTGGGGACAAATGATTTTATTGGTTAGATTCTTAAACACTCAACGCCTTTTCCTTAGACCGAGTGATCTCTAACCAGATCAACCAGCAGTCCTTTACGCATGTAAACAAAGGAAATTCTAAGCCGGAGTAAAAACCTGGCCGGAAGAGGTTACTATTTGTTTTCGTTACGGATGACTGAAAAGTCTCTCCATAAGCTATTTTCTAACTTCCTGAAGTTGTTCATGTCCAGTGATCAAACGGAATTACTTAGAATTGAACAAGTGAATATGTTCAGAATAGACACCAGCATAGGATAAGTGAATAACCCTAGTCCAAGAAACTAGCCAATCATAATAATTTTTCCTTCCTCAAGCATAAGTCACTGCTGAGCGAAAACGCGGGGATTTCGAGAAAGAGATTGAAAAAGACCAAGTTTGCACAAACAATTGAACAAAAGATCATTCTTTTATTAACAAAACTAACAGCAGTTAGGTATAAATTCGATAAAGAATTCGTCCGAGAATGCAAGCACTCCAGTAATAACGTTACATCCATACATACCTGCAAGAAAGAATTGTTAGAGCTAAACAACATCGCCAATTTTGCGTACACTACAAAAGCAAGTATCCTTGCTGAAAATGGGTGGTCGATCGTTTTACACTTTGCTCATAAGCATACGACATTGCGTGGAGAAAACAACATCATGGGCCAATTTCAAAACGCTAAAAATCTAACTTGGCTCCGAGGATTGGAAGAATAAAACAGAAGAAATTAATTATTTATCCCTTATCCTCGATGCACCTTGTTTTATTCCCCAAGTGTCGGAGCCAAGTGAAAATTTTAATATATTGAAATTGGCCCAATGACCCACATAATTTCAATATTAATCGAAAGCAGACATTTTTGTATAGAAGCGCTTAAGCTGATGAGTCAAGTATCGTAGACAAACGTCCCATAAGGTGCAACATTTTGGTTATAATTTCCCTACATAGGAGTAGAGTACCTTTTCGTCCTTACACTTTTCAAAACCACCTTTTGTTCTTTGCACTATTTTTTCCATCCAAAATCAAACAGCTAAGACTGTCTCCCACCTCATTTCCCGCCAATATGCGAGAAAACGCAAGAGTTTGCCAATAATATAGAGTTAGTTCCGCCCTAGGCACCTGACAGAGAAGCAGAATCGAGGGCGTTGGTGACGTTTATGGAAAACGGCCAAAATTTCCCGATTATGTACTCTTTTGTTTTTATTAATCCTTCTGGTCAATCCTACGCATAAATTTAAAAAAAACCTATTCAGAGCAAATATAAATATTCTCACTTTAATGTACGAACGCCTCAACACAGACGGCGAAATTTTAATTTTGGCCGCTTACCGTAAACGTCATCTTCTAATGGTACGTTTTTTTGCTACGCCAAAAGTCCTCAAAAAGTGCGGCTAAAATGGTGCGTGGCAAGCCTATATTGGAAAGTGTCGAGTCGCAACGCAACGTAACGCGAATAGATGTGCTGCGTGCGGCCCAATTAACGACCGACTAGGGTAGGGGTAGAAAAAATAAATCAATGTCGATCGTCTTTTAGTGGCGCTTCACAGCGGTCAAATGCATGACGCGTGCTTTTCCCGCCAAAACAGGCGGTTGCGAGTATCTGACCGCTGTCAAGGTCCAGTCCTACAGAGAAACAGGCCTCTGATCCAGAAATTGAACATATTCTTCGGTAAATGATGTCAGCAAGTGAGACCAACGAAAAACATCGGGAAGAAGATAACTGGGCTGGCCAAGGCGTAGTTTGTTTATTATGAAAATATGATTGAAGCAAGTATAACTGATGTGATGGGAAATATTTTTGAGAACAGTGTTTTGAGTCTACTGTAACAGCAGTTTCACAGTCTCGAAGCCTTCTAAGGGTTCCCACACAACGTTTCCCACGAGGCGTTACGGGGTGCGACGAACAAAAGAAAGGCAGAGAGACTGTGGTGCTATAGACCATTTCGATATATTAAAATTCAGCCTAAAACAATAGCCCTCAGTACAAGGCTCTGGGGAATAACTACAGAGTTTGTGGGGTTTATTCCCCAGAGCCTCGTACTGAGGTCTATTGTGTTAGGCTGGATTTTAATATATCAAAATTGGTCTATTTGCTTCTTAAATACTTAAAGCTCACCTTTTCACTTCCAACAGTGGAGTCGCCTGTACTGGGACACAATGGTTAACAAAACAAGTTACCTGTATCAACTTACCAAAACCAATACAATGAGCGCCTAGACCGATTTTCAACCGAGTGTCGTAAAACCAAACCCAAACCAATTACTTACCAATTAGGCTACTCAGTCAATCTTCCCAACTGTAGTAAAACCAAAACCAAAGTAATTGCCTGATTACTTTTGACACTCAATTGAAAACCGCTCTATCTCGCAATGGTGAACCAATCACAAGCAGCAGGACAGCACGTAAAAAGGGCGTGTCAAGAACAAGGTAACTTGAAGCAACGTGATTAACACGTAAATAACACTCGTCAACCACGCGAAAGTCCGCGTGCTCGTGTCTAGTTAACCACAACGATCAAAACTAAGGTCAATAATCGCTGGAGCTGACAAAACGAAACCTTGCAAATAACATTAATTTTCAGCGAGGCAAAGGTTTGCTCGAGCTGACTAAGCTTTACAAATAGAAATTTCGCAAAATGGCTGGACGTCGTTTATCATACAAAGTACCAAAGCGCGAAATTTGAGTGCAGGTCCAAAACGTTGTATTAAGAAGCTGCATTCCCTTGGTGTCCTGTCCGCCTTGCTGTTTTCGTGCAAAGTGCAATCAGAATACGGCAAACCAACTCCATGCAGAAAAGAGACGGAGCTACTGAGGCAAAATCTGCCAGCACTAATCATTTCTTTCCCTCTAACTTACGTTCGACAGCCTCCTTTACCTCGGCTCTATAGGCGTAGAAATATTTGTCGCACTGAAGATGGCAGACGTTTCTCAGAGGACGCGATTCGAAGCTTGCTCCGGACAACAGCATTGCTACACCAGCTACTTCAAGATCTTATTTCCTTTCTCGATCTTAGGCGTGTTTCAGAATGCTTCAATGCACAAAGCTAAGACATATGCTTCTAAATCCATACCATTGCTTCAATGGGAAAGATCTTCAGCACCGCTGGTTGAATGCGCGTAGCCCCGTACTTCAATGAAAAACGCCACTGCTACGATTAAGGGATGTGACGATACAGCCAAGGCGTCGAGTGTTCGACAACACATCATTAAACTTTTATTACACACCCAACATGGAATCAGCTTAACTTGTCAAATGGTTTTCCTTCGCTTCTTATTATACCCAATTAACGATTACTCGGTAAATATGAGACGACTGGATCAAGATTAAATGGCCAGTAATATATCACTAATCTACACGTCTCGCTGCTAAAAGTTCTTAAAACACAAAGAAATTGAACAAACAAACGACAAAAAAAATCCCTAAAATGTTGGTTTAAATCTTGGCAATCAAGAACCTGAGTTCCACTCGAAGTCTAAAACTCGCATAACAAATCTTATGAAAATGTTCTGTCTTAAAATTGGATATCCAGAAGATGAATTGTTCGCCAACGCAAATCAGTGTTTCAATAGTGTCTTAATACCGACGCATCATCACACGGGGGGCTGCTTTGTAAGGCTCGTATCGCACATCAGTTGCAACAGGATGCCGTCTTTCTGGTCCAGGCACTGCACTACCGTTGTACGCTGCTCGGCCGACGGGCGTGGCAAGAGAGCCACCAGGTTGATTCCACGGTGCTGGTGCAGTATCACGGGCGGGAACAGCTGCCCGCGATCTTTCATCAACAGCGGCACGTCCAGCGTTTGACAGACCAAGCGCTTGGTTAGCAGCTTGGCGGGAATCCATTCCATTTCCCCACGCGCCTCTGGGCGGGATTGAATCACGGCTGATTGGCGCACGCGTGTCACGTGCATCGTACATGGCTCCCGGACGTGGCACGCTTTGTTTGGTCTCTGCACCCCGGTCTCGGGGACGTTCTCTCTCTCTGGCAGCTAACGCGTCACGATCTCGTGACGTCAAGTTCCCACCGTGCGTGTCACGCCAGTCACGTGCGGGCGGCTTGCCGGATTCCACTCCAGCTGTAAGGCCTACGGCGCGATGGCCTGCGTCCATGGATATCGAACCGAACCGTGCGTCAACATGGGCTGAGCGGATGTCAGTTAGAGTCGTGTTGTGGGTAAATCCTGCACCACGTTCAGCTTGTGGTATGGGTGGCCTGCTATCACGTGGGTCTGGAGGGCGCCAGCCGGGCTCCTCCATGGACTTGTTCAAATCACCTCGTACATTATGCCCCTGGGCTCCAGGACCCGAACCTAGGATACCCCTTACACCAGCACGCTCCAACAGGATGGACAAGCTTTTCTGTGGATCTATTCCAACTTCGAGGACACCGACATTGCCTCCAGACAAATCTCCTCCGGCTGCTGCCCAGGCTTTACTCTCGTGATTGCTGCGGCTGTCACGCAATTCGCGATCACGCGCACCTCTGGAATGGTCGTGGGGCTTGTCACGCGCACGGTGAGCGTCATCACCGCGCCGTTCTCGTTCATCTTTTTTCAGGCGCCTCTCATCGGCTCGACTCCACTCCTCAGTCCTACGCACCTCACGCTCGCGGCCACCACTAGTCGCTTGCCGTCCTTCTTCGCGATGGCTTGCTCTCGAGTCACGCCGTTCAGATGAGGCGTCGGCACGGTCACGTCTGGCGTCACGCTCATTCATACCGCCACTGAAAAAGTCACGCGGTCTCCCCTCGCCCACAGCAGCACGTTTGGGTTCTTGCCAGTAGCCAACTTGCTTCTGAGCATCACCGCGTTCAAAGGAAGCAGCAGGGCGTTTCAAGTTCCGACGATCACGCTCTAGTCGTTCCCGCTCTAAACGCTGACGGTCCAAACGCTCACGCTCAATGCGTTCACGTTCCAAACGTTCCAAGCGTTCACGTTCAATGCGCTGCAAGCGATCACGTTCAATTCGTTCACGCTCAAGTCTTTCACGTTCGAGTCGCTCACGCCTTTCTCTTTCCAGACGTTCACGTTCTTCACGCTCACGACGTTCACGTTCACGCTGGCGTTCCAATTCCCTCTGTCGTTCAACTTCGCGTTGAAGACGCAAGCGTTCTCGTTCTTGCCTTTCGCGAATCTCTCGCTCACGTAAGATCTGAAGTCTTCTCCTTTCTCGTTCCCTCTCGCGTTCACGTTCGCGTTGTCGTTCAGCGATTTTCTCGCGCTCAAGTCTTTCGCGCTCTCGTTTCAGTCTGTCCTGTCGCTCGCGTTCACGCTGTTCTCGGATCTCTTTGGCTCTCTCCTGACGCTGTCGTTCCTGGCGGTCACGGCGGATCTCATCAAGAGACTTAATGGGACTCTTACTAGGTTTTTTATCGTCCTTGTCTTTGCTTTTGTCCGCCTTCTCCTTTTCTTTGTCCTGGTCTTTTTCCTTCTCTTTTTCTTTCTCTTTCTCTTTTTCCTTATCTTTCTCTTTCTCCTTGTCTTTTTCTTTCTCTTTCTCCTTGTCCTTGTCAGATGATTTATTCGACCCGACGGGTTTAGAAACGTCGTCTTTTTTGCTGCTTGAAGAAGTACTTCCTGCGAGATTAGCATTAATCATAAAACAAAAGAGAACAATTTACACTCAAGATCAAACAATCGGGGAGAAAAATGCTTCATTGGATAACAAGACAGATACCACTATTGAGAAACAGGGGTCCCCTTGTCCGAGATCTCAACCACTTTGAAGACAAGAATATCATGAGCATGCAACAATGACAAAAGCATTTTAAATTGAAACAACATCACTTGGCTGTTGGTTTACAACTCGTAAGGTTTTAATCTCTTGTAGCACAGGCAGGCACCTGGACAAAATCGCCTTCACAGACTACATGGTCTGGCATCCTGTATCCAATGATGCCCTACAACTCACAACTTTTAAACAACAACACTGCAGAACTCGAGCCAAAGTCGCCCTCGCCCGGGGAAAATTAACTGTCAAGGTCAGAAAATAAATTCTCCTCAATGCTTTACAGGCGATTATGCAATTCCTCTCTCGAGAACCTGGGGTTTCATCACGAACACCCTTCTTTATGATCAGGTCTCTTAAGATAGAAAATTGCTGCTTTAATTTGTGCCAAGAGAATTTTGACACGTACAAATCAGAACTGGTAAGAGCCAAGTGAAAAGAATAGCAGAAGATTGTAAGCTGATGAAATTGGCTTCATGATAGAATGTATTCCGAGTCAGTAAAGGGGCGTCCATAAGAGCATCAATATGGAATAGCTCATTCAGCAAGTCACGAATCAACATCAGATCACATACACATTTTCACAGCAAATTATAGAGCACTGGGGAAATTGTTTTCCTTCATGGCATGGATTCCACAAGCGACATAAAAAAGAGCGTAAGTATGGATAAACCTCGGTGCAACTAGTTACAACCAGATATAAGATATCTAAGATATTCTCACCATATGGCATCTCAACACATCAACACAAGGACTTCACAACACACCACCACCACTTCAAACAACAGAGTAACCAAAACAGCAACCTTCCCTATTCAGTTTCTGTGTGTGTTATCTAACTATATTACAGCAAAACAAGGCACAAAAAACAATCAATGTTAACACAAAAGCTAGTATAACTGACCTGTTTTCTGTTGTTTTGGAGTTGGTTTAGAAGATGACTTAGCCGGTGTTTTAGTTGTTGTGGATTTACCAGTTGATTTCTCGGCAGGTTTCTTCCCCTTGTCTGCCAGCTTCTTATCGTCAGGTTTAGCTTTGGATTTATCTGATGCATCAGCTGACAAGAAGCAAAAGAGGCATTAAAGAGGTTGTGCCATTTTGCAAGATCTGCCATCGCACAAGTTTTAGTTTGTAATTTTTTGAGGTGTACAATGTGTAGCAGATTCGAGGAGCAAAATATCAAAGTGCAGCAGAGTACCACATTAAAATACAGCTCAGTATACATGTAGTGTCATTAGAATGGTGGAGTTTCATCCGGTGGTGACATACATTTAGGCAAAACAACCATACAGAATAATAAAATTAATAATGGTATATGAAAGTACTATCTCTATGGCTTTCATTTGAACAATGCTTACACACATATTTAACCCTTAAAATGATCTTGCATAGTGTACCACATGAAAGCACTGCTCAACAGCTTTCATTTGAACAGTAACACATCAATAAAATGAACAGCTACAACCAAGTTACTGGTCACAAGATTTGACTCTGTGGGTGCTGTGTGAAAAGGTTAAATTTACAACTTAACTAAAATAATATTTTCCTGTGTTACATTTGCTTAAGGTATCAGTGTACCCCAAATGACCATCATTCTTTGGCCCCGCTTCACAGTCGGACGTTTGACGCAAACCCCAATAAAGTATATATTTTTTGAGAGCTTAATAATAATTGTAGATTACGAAGGTATTTTCATCGACATAAAAAAATGTACGGTTTTCCGAATATAGCGCGCTATTTCCCAAAGTACAGAGGTTCACTAATCAAGTTCGTTTCCGGTCAGATTTGATCGGGAGAACACGATCAACATCGCTATGTCTTCTTGACACCTTTCTCTAAAAACGGTGTCGGGAAATTTTGATTACTTGTCTGGTTTGTTTCTGACACGCAGTTAAACTTTGAGAGTTGATAAAACATGCATTATCTTCACTAAAAAGGTCATAACTTTTGAAAGAAGCCAAAAATGAAAATTCCCCGAAACCGTTTTTTTGCCTGATTATCGGGCAACGTTCTCTCCAAATTTCAGCGAAAAACGTTGAAAACTCGGCGGAAACGAACTTAAAATGTGCGCCTCACTTGCTGAAATTTCGTTTCGAGATACGAAGAAAAATATACTTTTGGGCGTTCTTCCGGTGTAATGAGATAATTACACAAAACGTGTGAAAGTTAATTACCCGTTGATAGACCAAGTAAAGGCTCAGTTTACTTTAACAATAGAACTCATATCAATAACAAAGCGGGCTCAAAAGGTTCCTCCTGGCGGGAAATATCCTTTGGAAGATCTGGATTCCGCCGCTCACGTATAAGGTTAGTAAGGAAATAATTTTCGTTTAATTTTTCTTTTTCCATGTTTTAAATGTCTGTGCTAATGCAGATTCACCATCCATCTAACGAAACAGGTTGAATGATGCCGAAGACAAGTAAAAAGCGTTCTCATAAACAAGGGACAGGAAACATACGCGTGCAGATCAAGAAGTTACAACTTCGAACTTTGTTCTTCCTCGTCTTGTGAAATCAACTTCTCCTGCTCAAAGTAGGAACCTCAGTCGCTAGCAGCTAAAACATCAGCTCGATCCTTATTGAACGATTTCGAAACCTTTTTTCCTCTTTGAAGGTTTCTTCGCGCTTGCAAAAGGACACGGACTTCGTTTTTTCTTCGACGACATGGAATAGAAATACCATAAACTTTTCAATCTAAAATATACAAAAGCAAAACACTCGAAGCAGCATGTCAACGACCAATTTTAGAAATACAAACACAAACGTGTGAAACTCGCGAACATCGTGTCTGTCACGTGACGCAAGTTTACTTCTCGTGACAACGTGTTGACAGCTATCAATTAGAGATAATTAATGGGAAAAAACGTTTTCTGTTAATAACTTTGCTTAGGATCAATCTTTTTCATAGAATTCTTTTTAAATGAAAGATTGCAATACGATCTATCTGAAAAAGCGAAAAAATATTTTTTGGAAAAATGATCAAATTTGGGGTACACTGGTACCTTAAGCAAAAATGCTGTCTGGTACCTGTTTTTTTATCTGCTTGTTTCTTCTCAGCTGGTTTCTTCTCCGTGGGTTTTTTGTCAGCTGGCTTTTTGTCAGCTGGCTTTTTGTCAGCTTGCTTCTTGTCAACCTGCTTCTTGTCTGTTTGCTTCTTCCCAGAGCCAGATTGAGTTGTTGGTAGGCGATCGCCTTTGGCCTGAAGAAAATAAACCACAAATTAACATTAATAACATTAGTTTCTGGACTGTGGTGTTCGTGTATAGGGTGTTTAACGAGTACACTTCAAGCCCGAGTTTTCTATGAGCAGATAGACAACAAGGCGTAGTAAAAATATTATATTACCCAAGCTTGTGGACTGTTCTGGAAGAATATCACCATTGAATCCCAACTGCAAAAATAGCTACATATATTGATTACAAGACCGGCATTTCACTTACTCTATCCACTGTGATGGTCCTTCCATGCAATTCTGTGCGGTGAAGGTGTGATATACACTTGGCCGCCTCTTCACTGGTTGACATGGTAACGAGCCCAAAGCACTGGGCACCAGGCGCCTTTGAATTTGTAACAATCTTAGCACCGACAACCTGAGAACGAACAATCATCAACCAAATATTTTAGCCAAAGGTAAGATGATTTATAATCCTAAATGTGAGGTATTCTTGGGCAAAACACTCCAGACAACTAACTAGACATAAGGGGTAACTAAAATGTACCCCATACAGAGGATTACTTAGTAATACTCCTGGTCACTTCAAGCAAGGTAATCTGGGCATCATGTTGGTCTGGGAGTAGGTAGAAATACTCTTCTTCACCTAAGCAAATGTAGTTAACCTCTTTTCCATACCTTTCCATACTGACTGAATCGCGTTTTTAGATCAGCAGCTCTTGTCACAGAAGACAGATTACTGACCCACAGACTCTTGCCAGTTTCTTTCTTGTCCTTTGCTGATGATGTACTCTTGCTTGGTGTTTTGGTTGTCTTACTGTCTGTAGTTTTGGAGTCTTTACTTTTTGCATCACTTGTTTTACCCTTTGTTTCCTTGTCACTGGAAAAGAACAAGACGGAAATAAACAAAATGTCGACCAACCTCCAATGATGGTTGCAGCATAGAGGGAGCTTTTGTAACTAACACATCTCCAAGTCTTGCAAATGACCAGGAGAAAAATTACATGACAAGTCATCAACACACTGATAACGTGACCAAGACTGGTGCTTTGTCAAGAGCAATGCAACAGAACATTTACTGTCTGTCAGTGCCTGTATTCTAGTTCTTGGAATGAAAGTCACAACAACATTGTGCTAAGACTGAAATCACCTTACCTATGAGATGAACCAGAAGTTTGTGATTTTGCAGTTCCTCCATCTTTAGACTTGTCTTCTGCTTTTGCTTTCTCTGTGGGTTTGGATTCAGCTTTTGATGGATGTGACTCGTTATCCTTTGATGGTGTTTTACCTGTGAAACAATATCCAGCCCGAAGTCAAGGTGATGCTTCAAATTCTAATGCCATTTATTAAGTCAATAAAGGGTGCACATTTAGAGTTAATACTAAGGGCGCGTTCCTTTGGGATATTCCGGAATATATTCCTGGGAGCAGAATAGCCGGAATGAAAATCCAGGTATTCCGGAATGAGAATAGCTCCCAAACAAACCTTTACTTGCATTATTCCAATTATTCTTATTCCGGATTGATCCCAAACAAACGCGCCCTAAGATGTTTACTCTTTCAATCCTAAGATTGCAACATCAGTTTTCTCTATTGATCACTAAACATTTTTATTAATGTAAGCAGTGAGAATACAGCATTACATCAAGACAATATCTGCTAGTTGATGATTTTCAATATTCTCATCAACCTCCTGTTTGATGAGGTATAATATTATAAGGAGTTTTTGATGTCATCATTGTCGGGAATAAAGGAGTTTAGACATTACAGCACTTCTTTACAATGACAGGAATCTCTTTGGGAAATCAGACGTTTCAGTTGCAGAACTTTATGCCCGTTTCCAATGTGGTCCTGAATTGAAAGACACGACCACTTGGTGTGTGCAGATTCAGACAGACCAATGGTTTTTCAGTGCTTTCTTCATGTGTCAAGAACCAGTTGAATTTGTATCACTGTTTCATTGAAAGGTCTTTTCTTTCTCTTTTGTTCTTTGATGCCATTCTTCTCTGATTCATGTACACTTGGGCAAAGCTGAACAGGATCACACCCTGAATGCCTTTCTTCACATTTCTGTGTTCAAGGAATGGTCAAGGAGTGATTTGTGATGCTTTGGTTCCAATCTAGACCACTGACATCTTGTTGGTTCCAAGAGAACCATGCTGAGTGCATAATTCAGTCTTGATATCATAATCATTGATACCATCCATGTGACTATGCCTGACTGAAATTATAGTCTGACAAGAGACTTCAAGGAATTGTTCAGCTTCTCCGAGACTTCCTGCTGTATTAGACTTGAAGCCATTTTCATTTGGGTCTGGTAGAGGATGCAAGTGATCAAGACTTACATGTATCCCTCTTCATGAAAATTGTGTTGTTACAAAAAAAGGTTATGGAATGACTGAAACCCATTATCGATGTTCTGTGCTGAAGATAAAAATCTGTCACAAGTCAACTTTATCAGCCAAATAAAACTAACATCCACTTATCACTTTAGGAGTCGCAACTGAAATAGTTACAAATTCTACACATATTGACAGTAAACATCTTTTGGCACCTTTGTCAGATTTTTCTTCTGCTTTTTCTTGATTCTTTGCGGCAGCCTCGGCAGCAGCTGCCGCCTCAGCAGCGGCTGCTTCCTTCAGATCGTCATCTAGGTCATCTTGAACATCATCGGTGTGTACAAACAATGAAACTGATAAGCTGTTGTCCTTAGAAGCCTCCGACTCTGACGTGTCCATAGCTGTGACATTGTCATCTGTAGCCTGCTCAGTTGAATCTTCAACACTTATTTCAGCCACCGATGTCTCCATTGGTTCTTCAGCCTCAGCCAACTCTTGTGTATCTTCTGCTTTGGTGTCTGACGTAAAGAGACCCAATTAACATTTCAACCTTGCCATGCTTCGGAAATCGTCAACCAAACAGGTATGTTCCATAACGCTTATATATTACAGTCATGCTAAACAAGGGTAAACACTAACAACCAGCAACGTATTATCTTCAAACAAGCCAAGTAAAATAAGAACATGGCCACACATTTGCAAGAGTGACTACATGTATGTGCTAATTCCTGAACATTCAAATGAAAAAATATTGTAATTTTCATTAGATTCATGTGTCTCTTCATTGCTTAATTAAAAATTAACTACCTCAGTTTGGTAGTCATCAATTACTTTCTACTGTTGTCTTGAAATAAGAGAAGAGTTACTAAAAACTTTTAGCATTCTCTCAACAGTGCTACATCTTTAGCAAAAAAGGTGCACAGACAGGTAATGGAAAGACTTTTATTGTAAACAGATAAACCATCCAGTTGTTAAGTGCCA
>OZ026600.1:1230700-1295700 GCA_964020085.1 Micromussa lordhowensis | reverse complement strand
TACCCAGGGTATACTCCTGGGCTCCTGAATGGAGAGTCATTAGAGGCACTTTGAGAATCAGTGTCTTGCTGAAGAACATAACACATGACTCCAGCCAGGGTGACAAACAGTAAAATCTGAAATTCACTGATCTGCTAAGACCCTTCTTTGAAAATCTAAGACTGAGACTTACAGTGTAAAATCAGTTTTTAGACCTGAAAACTAATGAAAAAAATTGAGACTCTGTGACTCATCATGAGATTAGACGGTAACATTTAATGCCACCCCTACATAGTCCTGCAATCCTGAATCCTAAGACTGCCTCATCCCTCATGTCTATACTCTGATAAAGCTCTTGGCATGTCATTCTACTTCCAGATGTTGTAGACAGAACTTGAGCTATGTGTTAAATATTATGTACAAAAATCAAAGCTGTTTTTTTATGCCTGATATGATGGAAGATAAATTAAGCCTTGCATTTTGAAATGTTACAGTACAAACCTTCTCAGCTGAGTAGACGATGGGTTTGGAAAGATGAGACAAACACATTGGAAGCAGTCAGGTATAGTAACAGAATTTCTCAAACATCCTTGAAAATTCATCAAGTTTAAACAAAGGAAATCACGACCATGATGGTGTTTGGATATCTGATCTTAATTAGCATTTGATTTTTCTGATTTGATTTTAGGGTTTTCTCCTTGGTTTTAGTTTTAATTAAGAAGATATCTCAGACACTCAAGACAGTGTTTGACCACATTTCCAAATACCTCAAAGTTTGTCAAATAGATACTCCGGTACGGCCATCAATATTTTCAACTCTCTTCTCAGTATTGGAAAATGTGATGAAGCATGGTCTTTCATGTTTGATACAGCTGTTTTGAGAAAGGTTGTCTCACAAAAGTGTAAAAGCTGCAAGCACAACAATGTCGAAAGTTATTATGGGTAACAGTGGTTTTACAGTTGCTTGATTTACGCTCAAGGTATTTCAGCATTAGAGAAGGAAGCAGCACAAACACGTGTATTCATGCCTTCTCTTTCCTTCTTGCCAAACACCATGACCCATAATACCAAATCGGCACTGTCTCATGTGCTTTTACACTTTTGTGAGACAACCTTTGTCAAATTAGCTGTATATTACATAATACTTCCTATGCTGTTATAAAAGCTCTCACCTGGATTTTAGGTGAGAATCGCATCAATGGTGTAAGAGAAGTCTGAATAAATGAAGCATTCACTTTATGCTTTCAAATAGACTGTGAGCAGTCTTGCTTTTGCCCTTTAATCAGTGGGGAAGTCAAGGGAAAAAAAATTGAGCAAATGAACGTTTCTGATATTAGAGTAGCATTTAGTCATACACCAGCAGACAAGTGAAAGAGAGTCTCTTGTGGTTGTCTTATGGCACCTGCTTTACTCACAGCTTCCATATTCACCACTTGAATATCATGCTTGGGAACCAACTGTTCTTTCCTCACTTTTTACATTCTTCTCCAAAGATTTTAAAGTAAAAGTGAAACTGCTGATGCTTTGGTTTCAAAATAAGCCTCCATTATTTAGTACCTTATCATGAACTATATATACCACATCTGTAGATTGCATGTAGAGCAAATTGAAAACAAAGAACAGCACATCACTTTGTGCAGCAATGAATCTATGGTAAGAGCAAAGCAAGGTTATGAGCATCTGCAAGAGAGTTTCCAGGATCAGTGTGTTGCTTTGTTTTTTTTTCCATTTTCTAGAGTAGGTGCAAGTGTTTTTAAGGAATGCTAATAATTCATTAATAATCCTGTTGAATATTTTATCAATGTTGTGTTTTTCTCCATATTTTTTTGATAAAGCACTGTTCCAGGCAGCTTTGACAAAGGTACTAACTTTCACCTTGCTGCAAACAAAGCAAAGAGAAGCAAAGGTGGCTTAGGAATCCACTTTCAGGATCTTAACAAGAAAAATGATAGGTACATGGTGAAGAACTAAAAATTAATCAGTATAATTCTATTTATCATCACAGAGCACATTCTGGAGTGCTGTCATTTAAAGTTTTACCTTGATCTTCACACTGGTATCAAACTTGCTACTCTCTGCATGAAATTATTGTATCAACAGCAGCCAAATTCACCACTACTTTTAATATCAAGTGCCTGTCATGCGCACAATTGCATGCACTCAGTAGTGACAGGTGTTTATACGTCACAGCACTTCCTTCCTTTAAAATTAGCTTCTTGAAACCAAAACCCTATTTTAGACCAAAATGTGAGATGCATGCTGACCTTAAACCAGACCTGCATGACCAGGATACTGCACAAGCCTCAATATTTTTTTGTGATATTTTCCAGTCTTAAGTGTAAATATGCTACTTGTACTAGCTGTGATTTTGCAATTAAGGTCAAACGGCAGAGTTCAGCTTGACGTGGCTACCAGTGGTGTGTTAGAAGTGTTATTTCTTTTTGTGATGCCACCTCTGTTCTCACGGTCTCATTTCTTTTACAAGGCTTTGAAAGTCTCAGGCTCACAGAAAAGGTCTAAGTTTCATTGTTTTGCGGTGTCTTGAATTAACCATGTCAATCCTTATAGCCAGTATGTTTATGGTCTAGAGCTACTTTCCTTCTGTTCGTTTTTGAGCGTATAAGTTGAATACTGATTTCATGAGATTGCATTTTGCCTCTCAGCATCTCTCCACTATGTGGACTTCAGAATCAGCCCCTTTATTTCCTTTTTTTCTCATGCAGATTTACAGTAATTATATTTGTTTAGATGATGACAATTAATTTGATATTTCTGATTTGTTTTTGTTTCTTTTTTTTTTCCAATACAGAGGCACACCATCAGTTATGTCCAAAAACTATGGTGCTGCAGGAACAGTGTCTCGCCGTGGCCACGCTTATCTATTGGTACAGAGAGCTGGTAACTTGAAAGGCTCCTCTCCTCAGCCAAGTGTCAAGGCAGCGGCTGCTAATGAACATGCAACTGTAACTTTAGATGATGTCAAGAGTGTTGCACTAGATTCCATGCCAGATGTTGATGAGCTACCTTCTGCATTTCAGAAATGTTACAGGTACAATATTGTACAGTTATGTAGCTTGCAACATCTACATGTACGTTCTTTTGACCTGTATTTGTGAGATCTTTTAGTTTATTAGATTCCAAGATACTTTGTCCTAATTTCCTATTGATAAATTGAAATTGCTCTTTAACTAAAAGAAGGTATAGTATGAAGGACTATTCATGGTGATGCCTTACATTTTTTTTAAAAATGTGTCAGTTTGGATATGCTACCAGTTCCTTGTAAGACGCATGTATATGCTGTTGAATTGGTCAATGCAAATTGACCATAAGGATCAAGCATGCTTGATGTCAAGGTTTTTCCAGCTTAACCATTACTTAAATGCATTGTTTCAAGGAGTTATGAAGTACTTAGCTGTTGACATGTTAAGCTGTTGGTGGTCTTCATTGTCTTTCTCACCATTGATAGGCAGCCAGTGGCTTCTGTTACCGGGATCTTGTGCCTAGTAATTGTTAGTGGTCATCTCTTGTGCTAGGGCTCTCTAGATAGAGTCATTATATCAAGACTGTGGCCAAAGAAAATTACGAGGAGCCTAAAGGTTGCTAAGCATGAAATCCTGGCTCCCAAAATATAATATATAAAAACATAAGTTTTCCCAGTCACCTAAAGCCAACAGTTAGTTGCCTGTGGCACTGCTAGCACTTCCAGAGTACAGCCCTGATTATATGCTTGTAGTCTGGCTTATCTGTGTGCAGGTGAGCAGAGTGGGGTGCTTTTAATGTGTTTGCACTCATTCCTTGTGCACCTCTTTTCATGTTATTTAAGTCATCATTTTTATTTAGTTTCTTCCACTGAAAGTGTCTGATAACCAGAACCATTGTATGGGTGTGTGTGTGTATTTGTGGGGGAGAGGTGTGGGGGAGCAGGGAGGAGGGATGGTATTAATTGCTGGGTTCCAAACAATATCAGCCATTTGGACTACCCCCAGCAATCCCTGGGTACCTCACATCTACATGTACCTGGGACTGTTTGATGGCAGGCTGGGAGTATAATGTACCACTCCCAGTGGGATGGTGTGTCTAAGATGAGACTAAGGTCAGTGAAGGTGGTGTGTTTTAACCACTGGCCTGGCCACTGGAACAAGGAGTCTGGTTTGACTTGCTGGTCAAGGCTGTGTAAGAGATGTCCTTGCAGAGTAGACACTTTACTCTCACAGTTCCTCTCTCTGCCCATGTGTATTACTAGATACTGGTAATCCAGAAAATTCAGCAACATCAAAACCTACCAGTATATGAACATTATATATGATGCAACTTTTTCTTGTATATATTTTTTATGTGCATTCAACTATAATTCCTCTTTTCCTGAATCAAGTATTACAAAAAGACTATACTTTGTATTTTTTTATGGGGGGAGGGCTGGGAAGCATGGATGGAAAGAGATTGATCAGAAAACAAAATTGGCTTTTTCTTTCCTTTGTTAGCGGGAGCTCTCAGGGTCAGAGGAAGGTGAAGGCCTCATAGAAAATGGATCTGATTGAAAAGCAGCCCCTTAAAAGACTTGGGACATTCGCCAGGGGTGGACTAGCAGACGACTGTACAGAGCTCGTTGTTTAGAAATTTAAAATGCAGCAAGGGTTGACCAACTAGCTAGCTTGGCCCCCTTTTTAACTTGGAAAATTCAAGTTGTAGGTACATGTATGGATGGGAGTTTCACTACATCCATCCTTCACTACTTTGCTTTTGGGATCGAATCCGCTGACCAATGTAAAACGTTTTCACAGTCGAGGCTACATCAGTCATCTCCCGCCCTCAGCCTAATCCCTGTCTCCGGGCGAGAGATGACTGACATTTCAGGGCTAAGTCGAGGCAAAGTTCAAGTTATTTTTGATATTCAACATGGAGGAGAAATGCTTTCCTCACTGGATAGTAAGAAAGGGCTAATGCAACAGAGAAACGGTAAAGGAAAACTTGTGTCTCTGAGTTTAAGGAACAGAACTTCTGAACAATAGAAATATATTATGCATGTTTGCACTCGACCTTTTGAAGGCTGAGTAAGTGACGCAAATTGCGTTGTAAGTACAATAGTAACAACGTAACATAACATAGCCTGACACAGAATCTTTAATGGTACAAAAAGCAGTTTAACTGCTTGTTTTATTCGTCGTAGAGGTGAAATGATTTCCTCAGCAAGTGAGACGATCCATTTTCCAAGTTGAGTGGCTGTGTTTGAGCTCAACCTGTGTTATTATTTTCTACTGATTTCCGTGAAGAATATTAGCTTTCCATAAAGCAACCATTTACGCTTTGTAAAGCGTTTTGTTTGTACAGGTCCTTCAGTGTGGACGGCAATTGACTTTTCAACTAATGACGATTTCTTTTTCGCGTGTCACTTCTTGTTCCCTTTTTCTAACGCTTTGATAGAACTTACAGCATATCTCTCAGTGGTTTGTAAAAACCTAGTGTAAGTAAATTGAATCCAAATTTGTGATGTGTGCACTAATGGCCTGGTGAAAAAAAAAACAGTAAACAGGCCTAAAAGAACTTAATTACTAGTTACAACTAATAAAAGGCTTTTCCCTTTCAGCTCTGAACAGTTTGATGAATTCCTACTGGCCATTTTGAACTACTTTGATGCATTCTTTGAGAGGATGGCTATCGAAAACAAGCCGAAACCAATGGCAGTGTAAGTTATAGAATCAGGCATGCATCTCCAGAGAGATCAAGCTACAACAATGATTAAAGGTTGGCACACACGAGGGGACTAGATCCTCCGATTAGTTCCTGCAACAAGTCGCAGGGACAAGTCCCATTGTGTGATGGCGTCGTCAAAATGCTTCGTGTGAACTGTTCGTGGGACAAGTCCCTGCAACCAGGTCCTTCATGTAAACTCTTCAGGGGACTTGTTGCAGAGACAAGTAGCAGGGACTAGTCCCCTCTGGTGTGCCGACCTTGAAATCTGGAGCAACTGGTTTATTATTTATTGAGGTCATTTGTTTGAGTGTTTTGTTGTACACTTGTGGACAAACCTTTGCATTTCAGCAAATCAAACGCCTTCTGAAAATCAACCGTACTTCCTCCAGTCAATGTCAAAACACGCTTCGCTGGAAAGGGGAGAGGGGATGAAACACGAGAAGTGGAAATTGGCCATGGCTGATCTTTTTGCTTTTTTTAACAGTGAGCCAAGCCTGGCTGAGAGAAAAGCTCTAGCAACAGCTGTTGGCAAACAAGAGGCAGCACAAAGGCTTCTGGGACAGTGCTACTGTACGCTCGTGCTGGGCCTGGGACTAGAAGATAAACATCACATGGGCTGTGGCCGGTGGGTGGCTTATAGACTTATACAGTGCAAACTTAACTAATTGAATCAATAGACCAACTTCGATATATTAAAATTCAGCCTAACACAATAGACCTCAGCACGAGGCTCTGGGGAATAAACCCCACAAACTCTGTAGCTATTCCCCAGAGCCTCGTACTGGGGTCTATTGTTTTAGGCTGAATTTTAATATACCGAAATTGGTCTATTGTATAAATTTACAGTAAAAGGTATTCAGAACATGGTCGAAACATCATCACTTTAAAATTACCCAAGAACTCTTCGAAAATATAAAGAAAAACAGAGACTTTTGAAAGAGCTTTGGAGTTACTTTTATAGAGTCTTCACGAAGTTGATGAGAATCAAAATCAAAAGCACTGCATAACTGGTTTATAATTACATGTAAAAATTGTACATACATAAAACCTGATTGTGGAATTGATTAGGTGTCATGATCATGCTGCACAGGCGATATTTAACTGCTCATGGCTTGTTTTTAGGCAACGCAGCTCAGACACAAGTAGCGACAGAGAGCTCTACGAGGTACAGTCAGTTGTGCTTTGTTTTTAGTAGTTTAAGTGTCTGAAGTAGCAACAACGTATTCTATATTTCTGGTTAATATAAAGGGAATTGACATACTTTTGTAGCCTGCTCGAAAGCTCTCATCGTTGGCGGCACGAGCAAAGTCATCGAATGATTTCTCGCACTGAGACCCGTTTTGACATAGGCAAAAAGTAACTTGGAAATGGCCTATTTTGTGATTTCTTTATGAGCGGCAATTAGGCTTGTGTTTCCACGCCACTGGTCTAGTAGTTGACTGAGCAGTAGAATTAATGAGTTGAATGGTTTATGTTTCTTTTTTGAAAGGCTCTTTATCCATTTTCTGCATATGTGACCTACATTGCATTCAGGCGACAACACCTGGACCTAATACAAAAGGAACTAGGAAGGTGGGTCAACATTGTATAACCCATTTCCGAGTTCATTTTTTTCATTTCATTCATTTATTTATTCCTCCAATCCCTAGCTGATACAATAAATATTTTAAGTGTAGCTTTACAAAAACGGTAGCATTATAACACATAAATTACATTACACAGAATATTGGAAGGAGAGGAGAGGGCACGTCTAGGTAAACTAATATTGTGCCCCTTGATGTTTAAGTATGAACAAGAACTTGAGATTTTTAAATAAAGAGTGAAGGAAAAAAAATGCCAAAATAGCTTAGTAAGTTATAAAACAGATACGGTAACATTAGTATTGAGCAAGGTACCAGCGTGAAAGTGCTTTTCTGAACATTTTTTCGATGGTTTGTCTCTTATAAGTTGTGGAATATCGTTCCAAAAGAAACTTCCAATAATACTGGGGCAAAATCTCCGAAGATTAGTTCGAAATGAGGGTATTGCCACTTGGTTGGATGATGCACTGCGGTACTGTAATTGTGTAGCTCAGATACTAATGAAACAGGTTTCTGTGTCGATATCAAAAAGAACCTTCACATGAAACGTGCATGCGGAAATGGGTTTTTCTTACTGGTTCATTTTCACGCAAATGACTCTTTTGATATTGAAAGTTTCACACGAGGCTTCGTTTCGAAACAGGGAAAGAAGGCAACTCCGTAATGGTGCGTTAAAAGACATGAAATTATCAAGTATATCTGAAATTGTAAAGATACTTTTGAGTTGTTGAGTGGAAAGATGATCTTGCAAAATCAACTTTACTAAATTTCTCAAACTTATTAATAATTCATCAAGTTTGCAAAAAGGGAGCGTCTCGTCTCGGTTTTTCAAATGTGGTCAAACACGGTCTTTCGTGTTTGAAATATTATCTATAAGACGTGACAAGAGTCTGATCTAGATCACAGTCTCTTGGACGTGTGACTGATTTCGCTTTCTTCAGGTTTGGTGGAAACTCTTTGCGATGTGCGATGATCTGTCAAAAACGCCTTTTGTTCCTTCGAGAGCAGTCCATGAAATATTTATTTACTGATTATCTCAGCTGGTCAAGAAGTAAAAACTATTTCTGAATCCTTTTTGCCTTAGTACTAATATTTTGGTCTTTTTTTTCCCACTATTTTATGTAATTGTTTAGAGTATTCATGTAACATATTAAGACCAGTTCCTATACCACAAAATTGTGTGACTTAGGCCCTTATCCTAAGCTTTAAGAGCTTGTTGTTCTCTTTATTTTTGAAGGTATTAATAATCTTGCTTAATGTTGATTTCCTTCTCAGATTGTTTCGCTCGGACACGTTTAACCCTGCAGGGAGGCCTCAGGCAGTTGAAGGTACTCATAACTTATACAGTGCGGCCACTGAGAAACAAAGAGAAATCCATCGCAGTCACAAACGACTCGAAAAGAAGGGACACCTTTCCAAGTTCTCCAAGCTTCCTACTTAGACGTTGGAAAGATTGCGTGACGAGCCCAAAAGAGGCTAGAGTTCTTCCATTCTCATCCCCAGAGTCACTTGTCCTTCTTAGCCGGTGGGGCCTTGGCACGAGATGAGGCCTATTCATCGCGCCAAGGTCCCGCCGACTAAGAGTGACAGGTGGGTCTTGGGATGAACACAGAGGATTCGCTGAGCCACTAACTTCGTTCAGATGCGGCGGACCCCCCGATCTTTACCAAGATAAGATATGTGTACCATTCGACCAATAAAGGCGTTACTTTCAAAGTGGCGTCCTCAAATTATCCATGTCTTGATTCTTTCAGAGGTGTATGCAATAGATCGTCTTAAAGATAGCACCAAGCAGCCGCTGACGCCTGCCGAGTATCGCAGACTCAAACCGTGAGTATTGCCATTCATATTCTCGTTCTCATCAATAAAGAACCTGCACTGTTATTTATTAGTAACCTCGTCACTGATTGCTTTACAGAAAACGACCACCCATTAAGTCTATTATCAAGTAAGTACTGACATTTTCTTGTACATGTGTAAGACAAAATGCTTGTAAAACTGAATTCAAGCAACTCATAGTTTTGTGCAATGCGCGAAACATAGCAGCACATATTTGGCTTGTGTATATCAATAACTGCCGCATGTACGCTCGGGTTACGCATGGGAAACAGGCTTTGTTCTAACCGGACGAAAACGTCTTTTTCAGTCAGCGTTCGCCAGTGCTTGTGTCTTTGTTACCGACATCACAAGAAGCAAGTCCGTGGTTTCTTGATCGCACGAAAGCCCTTCCTTTATCAGAAAGGTAAGACTTGGTTTGTTGTTATCCTAAAACGACAGCCGTCAATTTATCCCTAGACCATAGACAGCTGACGTTTCGTTTCAGGCTGCAATGATTGGTTCTCCCTAACCAATCAGAACAACGCTACTGTCTTGGCCGATCAGGTTTGTAAAAAAACAATTGCGTTGTGGCTCATCACGTGACTTTTCCCGCGCTTTCCATCCGTTGCACCTTTTTTCAGCTCGAGTTCTGATTGGTTTGTTGCATTTGCAAGCCCTGTCATGAAGCAACCCACCCACTCACGCACGCAGACGCTCGGGCGCACGTACCCAGATCCACGCGCACTCGCACACAAGCTCTCACTTGCTCGCGAGGTAATGTGTAAACCGTGTAAATTGATCAATTTTTTTTTATCTTATTGTAATGATATATTTGTAAACCCTGATGAATTTTTACCGTGTCTAAAGAATGATTAAATAATAAAGATTATTATTTTGTTGTGGCAGTGATATACCGCACGAAGATGACAAACTGGATCTCCTTCTGCAAACTAAGTGAGTATGATCGTTAAATGTTTTGAGTAGCTGTGTACACTGTACATCTAGTGTGATCGTGCGTGTAAAAATCTTGACGGTTGCTTTATGTCATTTCGTTCTTAGATTGTCGACGGTCTACCGCTCCATTTTCTTACCAATACCTTGAAAATCTCATCTCCTCTTTAAGAACACTTACAGGAACTCAGTCATGGTATTTTGAGCATGTTCAAAATTACCTTTAAATTGAAAGAGACCTGAAAATATTAGTCTAATAAGATAGAAAAACAGCAAATAGATAATAATAAACCATAAAGGAACAAGGATGGTTAAGGATGGAGAAGATTAACACGGATTATAAACGGCGAACTTGGAAAAGTTAGGCTAAATCTTTTCAAGACACGCAAGCGTTGACGTAGCTCCTTTTATAAATATTAGCGACCACCACGGGAATTGGAATTAACCTTTTTGGAAATTCACGGTGTGTAAAAGAACAGCTCTCGGCAGTTTCTTTTATTTCAACTGCTTCCACACCAGTTAAACCCGTTCTGATCCTGTTTGGCAGGGTTGGTATAATTGGAGAGCCAATGTCCGGCTTTAATCCGCTGACCCTGGCTCCTTTTGGCGAGGAACACGAGGAGGAGGCTGGAGACGAGGACGAATCAAGAAGAGGGTATAAATGAAAATTGTGTTTTTAGTTCATACTGCGGTCGAATTTTACCCAATAATGCCCTTTATTTCTTGTTCGAAACATGAGGTGACCACTAGCCTACGGGTACCCCTGGTGGGGACTCCCATATATAAATGGCGGGGGTGTTCGTCGGAAATTTTGACCAGAACCCCTAAGAGGTACCAAGATCCTGTTTTGTGGGCGTGGCTTGAAATGTTTTCACCCCTAAGAGGGTACCAATTCTAAAACAATACTTTATCTCCTGTCATATTTTTTCAACTCAGTACCCTAAAAGGCACCGCAAAAGCCCCCACCCCCCCCCCCCCCCCCGCTGTGGAGCTTTTAAGATCTGTTGAGGCTGAACACCCCAAGAGATACTAAAACCGCGTTTTTAACCCCCGTCCTTTCAGTTTATATGGAAGTCCCCCTCCCCCCCTCCCCCCTCCCCCCTCCCCATAGGCATGTACGCTTGTGAACTTGCCCCCGCGTCGCTTTTGTTTTTTTAGGAAAACGTTGAAAATGATGGTTATTCTTCATGGGATGCTGTGCTTTTAGGCAGTTTATACTTTATAGTTAGCGGTCCTTCTTGTTAGAAACCACCAAGAATCCAGCAATGATGCGGTGCTTTTAGAATAGAAGTCGCTAAGTAATTCACAAACTTCGTTGAACATGGGTAACGTTTAGAAAATACAGACCAATCCCTTGGGAAGCCGTTTCACCCATTTTGGACCTGGTTGTATTGACGCAACTAGCTACTCAGGGTATTTGAAGTAAATAATGTTGTGTTTTGCAAATGTTTGTTTAAGCACTTGTTCTCTCTTCTACAAATGTAAGCCTCTGAACTGTGTTTGATCAATTCCCTTGCAGTTCCATACCTGGCGAAGCGCCGGTCACGCCCACTCAAGGTCAGTAAACTGCAGTAAGCCATTTCCGAGTTGTTTTTTCCTCTGTTTCAAAATGAGCCTTGGTGCTCAACCTTTCATATGGAAATGAGATTGATTTGCAAAAGAATGAACGTGCGAGAAAAACTCATGAAAGGCTGTACACCAAGTCTCGTTTTGAAACAGAGGTGAGAGCATATTACTGCCCATAGCGAATCAGTGCGAATTCACTATTTTGCGTTCACTACACAACCGAACACACTCAAAGATTGAGGCATGGGCGCGTTGGTCAGCCAGGCCCAAGATCTGTTTAATTGTGACAATAGGCTTACAACAAAGTGGATAAGATACATCAAGTAAGGTCCTACATGCGCCAAAGCCGGACACGTCAACCCCAAAAAACCCCTTGTTAGGAAAAGTAGGGACCGTGTACCCCCGACCAAATGTAGTGGCGCCACCTTTGGGGTTTTAAGTTTGATCTATAAATTAAAAAAACAATTCATATGACGTTAATTACACAATAAAAATAAATCCTAATGGGAAAGTGCTAGTGGCAAGGCTGACCGTAGAATGTCACAAGTTACTCAACGGTCTCTTTTTACAAACATACTACCCATGAGCCCTCACGCACTACGCTCGCACCCAGTTCTTCTGTTCAATATTAATTTATGACAATACCGATTACCACAAATTTCTTGCGATTTGCAGACTTTGAACTTTGCACGCGTGTAGTCCTGAGAGTGGCCAATCAGTTCACTCTTTGCTGTGTTTGAAACGATTTCGAAACTGTCGACGGCAATTTTCATGCGTTGAAAAAGAAAAGCTGTTGTTGTTCCTTCTCTATTTCAACGCAAACAGAAGCCAGTGCTTTAGTCCTAATTTCCTTCGGTTGTTTGTCATAGGAGCCAACAGTGTTGTTGAAGAGGGAAACACCACTGAACAAGAAGAGTAACCTCCAGTCTTCTCACCCAGCGATGCAACCATCCCAACTCAATTTGACAGGAGAAATTAGACGGTTTTTTTAGTGAACCCACGTTGTAAATAAGGTATAACTTCGGCGTTGCGTTGTATGGAAGAAAAATGAATGTTACAATGCATTGGAAATGTAACAGTGTAAATCAATTTGCCCACTGAAAAAGAGTTGTAAAAGATGTCATCGTTGGTGTAAAATGCGATGTAAATACTTGAAATAAAGAAGAGCGTTCAGCGGCTAGTACCTTTTACATTATTTATGTTAGCAGTAGTGTCCTATTTTCCTTTTTTGACAGTCTGTCTGTCTATCTGCCTATCTGACGGATTGTCTGCCTGTTCGTCTGTCTGTCCGACGGACGGCTTTGTTTCTCTGGCTGTATGTCCTTCTGCCTTTGCCTGTTTGTCTATCTATCGTTCTCAGCCCCTGTCCATCTTTCTGCCTCTGTCAGGCCTGCCTGCCTTGTCTGTCTGTCTCTGTCTGATAGGTTTGCCCGTTTTGTCCGTCAGTCTGTCTGTCTGTGTCTGTCAGATCTAACCCTAAACCCCAAGTTTTCAAGCGTCTATTTTAGTCCTCAAGGTTTCCGTGTTTTTCTCGTATTCTCCACACTGTCTCCACGCTGTTTATAATTTGTGTTTGTTATTGTTCTGTGCTATCCCGGCATTGAATTTTATGAACCATTTTGTTCGTCCGCGCTCGATTTTGTATGAAGCTGCCGTAATTGTCAATCCTTTTTATTTCACATTTCATGAATAACTTTTTTCAGTTTTCAATATATCGGTATGTCGTCATGCTAAATCCCAATGCAGAGATTGTTGCTTGTAAAACATTAAAAAGGGAAACAAAAATAGTAATTAGTAATGTCTTTTATATTTGTAAAAATTCAGCCGTTATCTTAAGGCACAGCCTCACGAAAATCGATCATTTGAGGGAAAGCAAAGTGATAATTTATTTGCAGATCATTATTACAATAGCGAAATGAAAAAGCAGTTGTAGGATCGTCAGTGAACACACGCCATGTTGGATAGAACTGTTTAATGCGACACGTGATACAACGTAGGCTCGCACTGCGTGCGGAGGGGCGGATACTACATCCCTCCCAAACTAACAAAAGCTCGTAACTCTAGCAAAGTTCAATCCGATAACAAAACTTAAATCAACTCTTAAGCTAACACATAGTCTTTCAAATATGAAAGCTGGCGCCTTTCCCGTCTGGGTCTCGCCACCGCTGGTCTGTCCACTGGTTGGTTATGTTCTGCTCCTTGTTCTGGTTCAGTTTCTTGTTCTGGCATGATCTCTGCACTGGGTGGCTCCACTGGCTTCTCTGCATTTACCGTCGTATCTGGCGGGTCAGGTGGTGCACTGGGTGGAGTCATCTTTTCTGGAATTTCAATGTCTGGAACTGCCTGTGGTGTTTCTCCTTTCTCATTCTTCTCTGGTTCATCAGTGGTGTTGATAACTGCATTTGCTAGCTTCAACTGACTGGCATCTCGGCAAACTGTTCGTCCATCTGTCACACGTCTGGCTGTTACTTGGGAACCACGAATGCTGCACACGACATAGAACACAGGTTCAAAGGGCGTACTTTACTTGTTCTTCCTTGGTTGTTTGACAAGCACGTAGTCTTCTAGTAGCAGATTATTCTCTCTGGTTTTTCTCCTTCTCTCTGTTGTTTCATTTTCTGCTTGTATTCTGCGTCTCTGCGGTCTATGATGTTATCTTTCTCATCTCTCTTTGGTGTAGGTTCAATGTAGTCCAACTTCATTCTCACAGGTGTCCCCTTAAGAGCTTCATAAGGCGCAACTCCTATAGCTGGGTGCGGTGTTGATCTGTAGGCGATGAGCATGTCTTGAACTGCATTTCTCCTCTCAAGACGGGTTTTACCTTGCAGATTTGCAGTTTGTTCGGTCTTGTTTAGGGTTTGCATGAATCTCTCGACTTCTCCATTCGCTCTTGGGTGGAGGGCTGTCACCATGTGGTTACATTTGCGCTTACTCCACTATCTGGTTCAACGAAAGCATCAATGTCTCCAATACGGATTAGTACGGTGTCTTGGCTTGGACCTGATCTCATCTTCTTCGCTCGGTGTAGGCGTTGTGCTGTCTGCTGAAGGTAGATGTAATCATCCTCCGAGTCACTGCTTGTCTCCTCAGCCTCTGTTGTTTTCTTAACTTGCTCTCTCTTGGTCTCTTTGGATCTCTCTTGGGGCGTGCCACCGGTTCTGCAACATGTCGATGACGCATAATGGTTGTACTTGCCACACTTCAAACACTGTTGTCCGTATGCTGACAGTTTCGGCCTGGAGGGTGTGCTCCTATCTTTCCACAGTAACCACAGCTTTTGCCTTTCTTTTTCTCTTCTTTCTTGTCTCGTTTTCTGGGAGATCGCAGCGGTTTCTTCTTCAAGTTTCTTCTTCTGCTCTATTTGCCACTCTTCGGCGGAAAATCCTCTGACTTTATTTTGAAATCTTCTTTCATATCTTTGACTTGCTGATTGATATCTCCTCTTTGGCTTGCTTCCTCAAGAAATTGATCGAGGTTTCATTTCTTCTGAATGCTTCTTTTAACGAGCTCGCTGTCCTTGATGGTTTGTACCAAGTGTTCCAGTATTCTGTCATCTGTTTGCTCGCCGAACTCGCAATCCTTTGATTTTTCGCGCAGTCGCGCCGCGTATGTGACAACACTCTCTCCTGCGACCTCCTGCGATTTGTTTTTGCTTGTTAAACGTGTATCTGGCGTGATGCTTGTTCTTTTTTGGTAAGAAATGGTTGTTTAGCTTTCTTTTCAGCTTCTTGTAATCATCATCTCCGACCACTAGCGCTGTCTCTGGTAAGTTACTGGCGAGTTTCTTGATTTCTTTGCCACAATAAATCTTCAGGGCGTTGACACGGTCTCTTATTTCTGTGATTTCGAAATACGACGTTTCGTCCTCGAAGTCTTCAATCCATTCTCTCCATGCTCGTCCAACTTTCAGAGGGTTTTCTGGAATCTTAAATGGCTCTATCTTTAGTGATTTTCCGACGCTGAGTACTCTTATTTCTGTCGGATTTAGCGCGTGTCCTTCGGCTCCTTCCTGGCCTGGCGTATCTGGCATGATTTCTTATCGAGCACGTGGTCTCTTTCGAGTTTGTTTCGGCGTTTCTTGCTTTCTTTTCTTCTTCCTTCGTCTAAATTTCCGGTCGCTTAAATGCTTTGAGCTCTTAGCCGTAGATTAGGCTGATTTTCTCTTCGCTGCTTCTCGTTTTCTTCTCGTAATCCGCAATCCTCGTCGCCAAATGTAGGATCGTCAGTGAACACACACCGTGTTAGATAGAACTGTTTTAATGCGATATCACGTGATACAACGTAGGCTCGCACTGCGTGCAGAGAGGGCGGATACTACAGCAGTGTCACATATACGTTAAAAGCTGGTAAATTGAATGTCCTGTTTTGACAAAAACTGAACAAAAATGGGTGGATTAGGGCATTTGCGGTAATTGTGAAATGAGTCGCTTTTCGCATTTTACCCAATGTTTTCTATATGCCATTAAAAGAAGGTGAAAATTCAGAAAAGTTCTCTTTTACTTTATTAGAGACGTTTACAAATGAGCCCTTGAGTTTTACTTGTAACTTAAACGACGGTTCTTAAAAGCTGAGGGGCTTTCATAAGTCCGAGGTAGCCATGCCAAAATGTAAATATTTCTTTTTTTCTTTTAATTTTTCAGCGATCGAAGCCGCAAGCAAGATAAGTTTTGATATAGAGATTGTTTAATTAAGGCAATGTCACGTCAGCCGATAGGTTTTAAAATTACCTGGAGCAAAGTTCCTTTATGGTCCTTTCAGCAACTGCTGTATTACATGTATGTAAATAAAACCAAGAACGCGATATTGATACAAGGACACCGACTTTCCTTATTGTTCAGACTCGATCACATAGAGATTTCACTTACACTGAAATACGGTAGTGTAAACAACATATTAATTAAAGCCAGCGGTGGAGCTTTTAAGCAATTTACGGGCAGCTGTCGTGTTCGCAAAAAACATCATTTGCACGTTTCTTGTGAGTTTCACACCGAAGCTAAGAAAGAAAGTTAAGTGCGAACATCGGCTTAAGCTGACCATGGCAAGCTTTCCATGCAAAGTACCCATGGGATCTGCTGGTGAAATCGTCGCAATGGTTGTTTGCACCTCGCTTGCTGTTGGTGGTTCGTTGATATTTCTCGTGATCTATCAGACCCCACGTTTGAAACCTGTGTGCGGGGTCTTGATAGCATGACCTGATGATGATATCAATAGTCATGCCTATTCTGCTTTTTACACTTGTCCAAGGATTTCTTAAACAGTGCTTTTACGAAACGGCGATCTATATTGCGTTCCTGATAGCGCTTTTTTTCTGTCGCTGCTTCGCTTTTGACGCTTACAGTCCTAAGTGTGGACGGTTGCTTTGCGATCTGCAAGCCGATGAAGCACAAGACGATGGTCACGCTAACAAAAGTCAAAATTATTATCGCGAAAACATGCGGGATCGAGTCCCTGTTTCTCCCAATTGTAGAGTTTTTCTACCGTGATTCTGCCACGGCAAAGTACATTCAAACTCTTGGAGTCATTGGTTGTTATTCCATAATCCTTAAGCGGAGTTCTTACGATCAGAAATGTGCGCGCCAGTTCTTCTCGGATAGCCGCCATGCACAACGACCAAGGAAGATCTCGCATGACCGCAGAATTAAACCAAAGGAACAAACAGGTCGCGAAAATGATGGTACTGGTTGTCACCCTCTTCACTCTGTGTTGGATTCCCATCGCGTTTGTCATTAGCGTAAAAATTCCGGACCCACAAGGTAGGATATTCTTCTGGTTTGCAACGCTTGGCCTCGCCAACTCCTCATTGAATCCGTGGATTTATTTCTATCGGCAATCAAACTACAGAGATGCGTTAAAAAGTGTGCTTGGATATAAGAAATCTTTAGACTGTTAGCAGTCCCTTTCAAGATAATCGCGAAGGCGCGCGAAATACATATAGCCGAGCGAAAGCGGAAAACTGGAGCGAACGAGCGGAGGGAGCGTGGGGAGAGGCGAGAAGTCTCTTCTCGTGTTTTTCTCCTTGATCCAGTCTCGCCGCCTTGTGCGCTCTCGGTTCGCACGCTCTCGCGACTATCTAGAAAGGGACTGCTAGCAGTCTAAGAAATCTTTGTGTAATAAGATTATTGTCAATCCTAGTAATGAAACGCTGGAAACTAAGTGAGAAAGGCAACGCCCAATTTCAAAACGCCTTTGTCGTGGAGCAAAACAGCTTTATTTGACTTTGATCTTTGACTTCTTGTTCTTCTTCTTCTTGAAGCCATTCTGAACTAACACTGCATCAAATAATTCCTATAGATCGGCAAGCGTGTTGAGCTCGTGCTATTCTTGATATTCTCTAACTTGAAATTGTCTACAGCTTGAATTTTCTGCGGGATAATGATCGATTTAAGGCGGGGGTAAACGTGAAAGCTGTTTTGAGGTCGCTTAACACGGCCTTTCTGCCAATATCTCGGTCATGTTTCAAGCGACACTAAATCTCTCTGCTTATCTGATTAACCACAGTTTGGCGGTTTTGTGTAAATTTTTGGCTGATTTTTGGGCATTTTGGGAAAGAGATATTTTTCTCAAAGGATAGGTTAAATTGAGGAAAATACGAAATGTTGAAGATTTGATGGATTTGGAAAATTGAAATTTGAAGTGAAGAATTAGTAGACGGATACCGAACAGTCCACTAGCAACCTGGGGCTCTCTTTTGCGGGGGTCAACTGTCTGGTAGTGTTTCCAACCCATCTTAATAGTAACAATTTCCTTTTAATATTACTTCAAATTTCACGCCTATTCATGTTTACTCCCACCTTAAAAGCGACAATAGGTAGTAAAAGCCAAATGGCGTGTACCCTGAGTTCACACTGTGATTTCACTGAACTCACAATTAAGCAAAAACAACACTGAATCTATTATTTATTTCATGCGTAAAGCGGTTTTCAATAGCAAAGCGCGCGAGTGACGTCATGACTCAGACAAACAAACCGGAATGGCGGACGATTTTCCTAAAACAGTTTCTAAAACAGCCGGTGTTCCTAAAACACATTTTGAAACGAAAACTTCGCCTAGATCCCCTCTAGTTCTCTCAGAACACGCTGATGTTGTATGAGCCTCGTTGGGGATATAATCATTTGCATTCTATTTTTAGGCCTCGCGCGCTTCGCTATTGAGTGTCGTCAAACCAAAACCAAAGTAATCACTCTAGCCAATCATAAACTGAGACATAAACAATACAGTGAACCAATCAAAGCTCGAAGTAATGACATGTAGCTGACGCTAAGCGCGGGAAAACAAGTGCCAGTGGGTCACGACTGGTTTGGATTGACGCGTGATTGGATAACAAAGTGGCGCGAGTTGTGTTTTTTTTTTAAGCTGATCGTGAAGTGTAGTTGATGCAAAACCAGTGCACCTTAATCTAATTAAGAAAATTATAAACAACATGCAGATAACATGCAGGATGTATCTCAGTTAACTTAAATTGAAAAAGCCGTTTCCTGAATGTAAAGCGCTTCAAAGGAAGAAACAGCTCTACCAAAGGCTTTACTTATAAAGGAACGACAGGGGGTGCTTCGACCAGCTGATTGCAAATGGCCACTATGGCATTGTTAGCTGCTGTTCAATTTGCGTTTTCTTCCTTGAAAACAGCAGGAAACTGTTCAATAAAAAACTCAGTTGACCTGTATAGCAGTTGGTGCATTTAGTCATTTCTAATGAGATTACAAAACGGATATTTTTCACAATTTTTTTCACAAAATCGTTTTCCACCTTCATAGAGCACACCTTTGTAAACATTTATCAAGAATTCAACGACGATGCTAAATTCTAGTATTAAGTATAATGCCAGCGCCATCGATAGAAATCCGAGGTCATCGTCCTGCCGGGATTTTGAACTTAAGCCGATGGAGATCTTCATTTCTGTTTTTCTATACAGCATTATTGCGATAGGTGGTTCATTAGGTAATACGCTGGTTTTTTTAGTGATCAGGAGAACACCAAACTTGAAAACTTGTTGTGGCGTGTTAATCGCAAACTTGGCGCTTGCTGATCTACTAGTCACAGCCGTGGCAATTCCAATTGTGATATCACTGATAATTCCGGGCTTTGTGCCAGTCTGTTCCTTGAATACCTCTATGTTGGCCGCAATAATAGCTGGCCGATGCTCCTGTGCTGCTTCGCTGCTCATATTGACAGCTATGAGTATAGATCGTTGCTGGGCGATCTGCTATCCCTTTCATCACAAAATTCAAATGACTTCATCAAAACTGAAAACAGTTCTGCTGCTCAGCTGGCTCGCCTCATTGATACTACCCATTCTGGAAGTATTTTTTCAGCGAGAAAGCCTGTCTGTCAGTGTGTCGGTAGTTAAGCGATTACAAAGATTGGGAGTTCTCGTTTGCTACTGTGCCATCGTAACAAGCGCTCTGGTCACATTTATAACTGTACGATGTGCTTCCTCGAAAATAGCTAATCTACACAACAACGAACGCCACAATCGTACATTGGCAGAACTTCGCGAGAGAAATAAACAAGTAGCGAAGACGATAACTCTAGTTGTGGCTTCCTTTTCTATTTGCTGGGTTCCAATCATTTACATCGGCGCAAGATTTATTGGCCATTACAGCGTATTACACTTCTGGGGTGTGTTACCTGGCTTTGCAAGCTCTGCGATTAATCCGTGCATTTACTTCTACCGACACCAGAGTTATCGGCAAGCGTTCAAGGTACTGCTAAGAAGGTCGTGAATGACAACTTCGCCTATTTCAGTCAAGACTGCTGAATACAATCACTTCTGAGGTTTATACACTTTGTTGTTAGCACAAAGGGTTGTGCCTTAATATTTCGGATATTTAAAAGAGCTACGTTATGGTTTTAGCTACTTGAAAAGTAGCCTAAAATGTTCAGTTTTTTTTAAATTTTCAAAGTAGCCTAAATTAAAATTTTGAAGTTCTTCGTTTGTAATCCGTAATACTCTTCTCCATCCTTAACCATCCTACTTCTTTATGGTTTATTATTATCTCCATAGTGTTTTTCTGTCTTAGTAAACTATTATTTTCAAGTTTCCTTCAAGTTAAAAGTAATTTTGTACTCGACCAAAAAATCCCAGCTGCCTCAACGAAACTTGTCGTTGAGCTAATATTAAGACTGAAGCTTACCAAAGGTAGCTGGGCATGAGCTGTCACTCATTCCGACGGGTAATTTATTTTATCGGTGTCATTTTTCTACAGTTAGAAAATTTGGGTCACCTCTTAGACCGCAAAGGTCGCGGCTAATTTTATGCCTGTCGAACATCTGCAAATAAAACTAATTAAATTTAGCAATTGATTCGTGCTTTAGCTTGTATTATCGAGTTAAGAAACACGAGAAGTTTGGAGAGCGCAAAAAAAGCGTGAGAGTTGCTCGAGGCGTTGCCGTGAGCAACTCTAACTTCTCGAGTGTTCGCCAAACTTATGAGTATGAGTTTGGACGGAAAATTAAGCTGCGTTTTCAAATTCCATCGGCCCGGTGTAGTTTGGACGAAACCTGAATTTCTCTGAAGGAGCGAAATTAAATTTGCTTACACCATGAGCGTGTATTATTGATAGAATTAAGATACACGCAAACGTATACTGAGTTTGTTTGGTAGCACGGTTTTGCAAGCTATGTTATAGTAATAGATAATATTTTGCTACACTCTTTATTATATAAGAACATTGTTTTTCCGGTCGAGACTGAATATTCTTATTTTTAGGCTGAAAACATTCTTGTGAAAAATTTTAGATTATCGCCCATGACATATCCGTTTTCGAATGTATTTGGTATTTGGATGGTGTTACATGTAAATCAATTTTGTAGCCAGCTGTAGACATTTAAGTCTGATATCACGCGCATAGCGTCTTGAAGAAATTAGCATCGAACATACGGCAAGTGCTGGGCTAGTTTACCGTTTAGAAAAATAGGCAGTCGATGACTGCATGTAGCTTACTGCACCTGCTATTACTTAGAATAGCTTATTAAAACGCCCTGAAACAACGACACTAGAAATAACTTACAACAAGAGACTCTTGCTTACAACTAAAGATAAATGCAACCACGCTCTGTGATGAACGAAAGTAATATATTGTAGCACAAAGCTTGTAGTTAACAAAACGTAATAGGAGAAAATTACAATGCTTGTACTTCGAGGGTGCTTATAGGGTACTTCATAATTCGTCCTTACTCATGATGAAGCACCAGAAACTATGGATTATCACAACTTGAGAGCATTTGTAGCTATTTGTCCACAATCATCTTAACACATCCAGAACGAAGACAAAATACTTGGCTCTCTTGATAGAGATTAGTTGCTCCCCGAAGCGAATCTTGGATTTCTTGAAAAAAGGTTAAGATTCGCCACCCGAGGCTAGAAATTCAGCTCGGAGCATATATATAAATTAACATTCGTTAATCGTCGATGAAATGACCTTCTTTTCAAAGAAATCTTTTCAAAGAAATCTTTTCAAAACCCTGACTTCGAAGCGATATATCTCTTTAGCGTTAATACCTACCACACATCGGCAGTAGTAAAATCTATTCCTTAACAATCCAGCTTCATCATGTTAAAATTTCAGGAAAATCGAACGAAACCAGAATTAATTAGGATTCTATTTGTGACCTCTCTCGACCATGTTTACTCACAAAGGAAGACGAACCATGAAGCTGAAAATTGAATGGGAACATCTTTTTCGAACTTTTCTTAGAAGATTTAGATGAAAAAAATTTACAGCCGTCTTCAAATTGTACTCATTCTTTTGTGCAAAATTGTAATCCACACTGAAGCGTAACTTTGGCTTGAAAAATTCAATGCAATGGTTTGAGTCTCGATTTTTAGCATGGAGATGAATCGGTAGACAAACTGAAATTTTCATTAAGCAAATAGAAAGCTGGGTACACGATTGAGCATGCACACTCTCTGTGGGTGCCGGTATGTAATCTACAAGGTTTCCAAGCTTATAGCTGAGGATCGATATAATGTTCACTAGTTAGAAAATTTTAGAGCGCACAGCTCAGTTTTTTTTTTTATTCGTGTTTCTGCAAATGACAAAAATAATTAAATCCCCTGTATGTTGTTATATTCCCGAAATAGAACAGTATTTCAAACAAGCGACTGTCATCCAACTTGTCACCACTGTGCCAGTGGCAGCTGTTTCTATCGATACTGAATACTTCATCTTTAACAGTTGCAAAATTGCTGCCATTCTTAGAGCACACACTGTCAAAGATAACCTTTTCTTTCTAATTTCTACAAGGAAATCTAATTAAATTACTTAGCACGCAATGGGCCTAATCACGATTGTCGACGCTATCTTGGCGGGTAGGCAAAATGGTCAGAACTTATAATGTTTTATGGGAATCCCATGGTTACAATGTAATAACATTTTTTAAACACTGAATTCTGCATAAGTTATGAATCGCAACTTTGCCATACTAGGTAGCAGAAGACCCTCAGGTAATTTTGAATTTCCCATACATTTGCCTATAATTTTGTTTACCGCGATTTTCGTCTACCTAGCCAAACTTACAGTATGCAAAATTAGAAGATTAACTGAGCGTCTTCTAGCCAAGATACAATCTTCTACCTAGTATTTTAACGTCGCGTTTCACAATTTGTGTAAAATTCAATTTTTGAAAAAGTTATTTGCCATCGGATTCCCATACAAACACTAATAATTTCTGACAGCTGTGCCCACCCGTCAAGATGGCGTCGAAAACCATGATTAGGCCTATGCGTTGTCATTCTCGAAAAGGTTAATCAGTGTCTCGGACAACGGATCATTCACAAATGCCCAAAAAGTGGGTGTTTCTAAACGCCACTATTTTGCCAGTTTCCGATTTAATCATTACGATAGTTGCAAAATTAGAGCCGTTCTTATAAAAAAAGCACGCAATGCCTCAACTCTAAAATTCTACAGATAAAAAAATTAAATTCCTTGGCGGACAAGACGTGTCGTTATTCTCGGAATGGTTATTTCAAACAACTTATTGCCACCATTGCACGGAAAGTTGTTTCCAAAATCCACTTTTTTAAGCGCATTTTCTGTGTACCACATTAGCCTTAAGGTTGATGTTAGGAATTTAAGAAAGGTTGTTCCCAAACTTCTTAATAATTCAGCAAATTAAAACAACCGTGAAGGAGGTTTGGATACCTGGTCTTAATTACCATAGATTTTGACGATTTTTCTTCTCCGGTTACTCCTTAGTTTTTGTTTCAATTGAGAAGATATATCAAACACTCGAAACAGTGTTTCATCAGCCATCCAAACACCTCGAATATCGTTGCAAAATACTCCCCTGCGCGTGGTACGTATTTTCAACTCTCTTCTAGGTGTTTGAATATCCCGATGACTAAAACACTGTCATTCGTGTTTGGAAGCTCTACTGGTGCCACCAATATAGGCTGGTCGAAACTTTAATATCACTTGTCCAAATCTATGTTTATTTCTGTTACTTATAACAAAAAATAAATTAAAGAAGCTCTTGCCAAAGTTACAGCTCAATTTTACGTCTTCTGAGTTCTGCAAATAAACAATTAGAATTAAATTCTTCAGTAAAAGATATGTTGTGTAGATTCTAGAAATGGCAGTTTCAAAGATCTTGTTCTTGCCATTGCTAGATTGTCACCAGTTGATTCCAAACACCAATTTCTTCCTAGGTTCCGATTTATTTCCAAGAACCAACGCATTGGAAAGTGGTAACCAATAGTGATACTTTATTGTTTCATGTATGTACTATGTTATGTCTAAACATTGGAGGAAATTAAGGGTCATTTCCATACTTATTTGTTTCTCTCCCTGTTTGCTTGAAACATCTGTAGATGTTTTAAATAGTCGACAGGTAGAGGGTCTTGTTTAATCAAGAACATTTTTGAACTGGCAGAATCGTTCCTTGGTAACAAAATGACAGACTCCTGGGCGTAATTTTCGTGTGCAACATTAGCCTTATACCTGACTTGACTTGCTATATACCTGGCATACATTCTGGCTGGGCTCAAGTTTCGTAAAATTTATACCACAAGGACGAATGAAAAACCTGTCATAAGGTAAACAATCAAGGCCTGTCCCTGAGAAATATAACTGGGCGTGCGCTGTTTTCAAGCTCTGCAGGTGTGAGAACATCCTGGCAATTGTTATTTGATCATCAATCATGTTTGTTTTCATTTTGTCAGTTGTCATGTAATCCTCAGTAGTGTCGTACGTGATCAGAACATTTTAAAAGTAGTCAAAGCCTCAGAAAACACTTATTCCTCCACGAAGAGCTAACCACTGCAGTTAAAAAGGTTAGGCTTATCGCGAAAGAGTGAGTTTTTAAAAGAAAGATATTCAAGGAAAAGACTCCAGCGCAGTAAGTTTTGTCACTTGTTGCTTAAAAGCTAAGCGTTATTGTGTTATTTGTTCGATATTCCATGAGAATACGCAAACCCCAAGCGACAATTTTCCTTCCGATATTCGTCACATTAGGTTTTGTAGACTACAAAAATTAAGGCTACATAAAAAAAACTTTAGACGAAGGTCCAACCCGAAATCAGATCATTAACTGCTGAAACTACTTATCTACAAACTTTGTAAAAAAAGGTTTTAATGTTAGGATTCCATTCTACTGCAGTTGCTACTAGTAATAAAACTTCGGCATTTCTTATCATGATTTTTCGATTCTTAGGATGGAAAGGAGTTGAAGAGAGCGGAAAAGTTTATCGACTCTTGAATTTTCCAAATTGAGTCCTTGAAAATCCTTATAGCATACTCCATCACCTTTTCACTTGGCTGTGAAGAGAACATTACCATAAGAGCATTGTCACCGTTGATAAGAGCGTTGTACTGTTTCGCTTACGCTTCGTTTGGAATATAATCACTTTGTGAATTCGCCTTTTGGCGTCGAAGGTGGGACAGAGTATAACGCAAGAACTATCTGCATTCTAACAACTTGAACACCGCTTGCTGTACTTTGAAAAGAAAGAAAAGGAATATTCGATACAGCATAAACTGCCAAAGAACGCCTCCCATCAAAATGTGGCCCGGGTTCGATTCCGGCCCGGTGCCACATGTGGATTGAGTTTGTTGTTGGTTGTTTTCTCTGGGTTCTCCGGTTTTGCTCCCTCCAGATAAACCCACACTCCAAATTCCAATTCAACCAAGATAGAGAACCCACATGAAAACCAGCTAAGGCTGATACGGCTTCCTCTCTAAATATTGTAATTCATTTATTTATTTACCTATTCACTCATTTATTTATTTATTTGTGCAAAAGTCCCTTTAAATTGAAGGAAACCTTAAATAGTAGTTTATTAAGCCACTAAGACAGAAAAACACCAAAGAGATAATAACAAACTTTAAAGGAACAAGGATGGTTACGGATGGAGAAGATTGAAACGTATTACAAACAACCAACTTGAAAAATTTAGGTTAAATTTTTCAAGATGCACAAACTGTGACGTAGCACCTCTGTCTCACTTTGACGCAACTTTATATAACCTTCCTATTTTGTTTGCTTATTTTTCAAGGAATATGAAGGGCTGTCTTTTCTTCATAGTAACTTGGTCCTTGGCAGTGTCATTTCCTCTTGAGAATGAAGCAATAGTTCAGGTAAATAGCTTGCCTCTTTGTCTCCTTACTGTGTTAAATTTCCTAAGAGCGAACAATTTTTGCGCGAAATCTTTTCTTACGTGCCCTTTATTTAATTTTTTAACAGGACGAAAATCAAGGCACAGTGAATAACCCTGGTTAGTCAATGAGCTGACTTATTTTTTTTTTTGTTTTAGCAGTTGTTTTGCTTTGTTGTGCAAACATGATTCAATGCATATTTCATTATCACACGACGTAAGGAAGCCAATGTCCAAAATCGACCAATCATTGGATTGCGTCATAGATTTTTCCCACTTATTTTAATGTTTGATTCCAAAACAGATACGTTGGCGAATATTGCTGTTGAACCTCAACTCAACAGCAAACGTGATTACAACTTTGGTAATACCGCTGGCAGTGTCGGCCAACAAGGAACCAACTCTGGGAATGTTGCTGTCGGTTATCAGCACAACGCCGGCAAACGTGATTACAACTTTGGCAATACCCAAGGCAGTGTCGGCCAACAAGGAACCAACTCTGGGAATGTTGCTGTCGGAGGCCAACTCAACGGCGGCAAACGTGATTACAACTTTGGCAATACCCAAGGCAGTGTCGGTCAACAAGGAACCAACTCTGGGAATGTTGCTGTCGGAGGCCAACTCAACGGCGGCAAACGTGATTACAACTTTGGCAATACCGCTGGCAGTGTCGGTCAACAAGGAACCAACTCTGGGAATGTTGCTGTCGGTTATCAACACAACGCCGGCAAACGTGACTACAACTTTGGCAATACCGCTGGCAGTGTCGGCCAACAAGGAACCAACTCTGGGAATGTTGCTGTCGGAGGCCAACTCAACGGCGGCAAACGTGATTACAACTTTGGCAATACCCAAGGCAGTGTCGGTCAACAAGGAACCAACTCTGGGAATGTTGCTGTCGGAGGCCAACTCAACGGCGGCAAACGTGATTACAACTTTGGCAATACCGCTGGCAGTGTCGGTCAACAAGGAACCAACTCTGGGAATGTTGCTGTCGGAGGCCAATACAACGCCGGCAAACGTGACTACAACTTTGGCAATACCGAAGGCAGTGTCGGTCAACAAGGAACCAACTCTGGGAATGTTGCTGTCGGAGGCCAACTCAACGGCGGCAAACGTGATTACAACTTTGGCAATACCCAAGGCAGTGTCGGCCAACAAGGAACCAACTCTGGGAATGTTGCTGTCGGTTATCAACACAACGCCGGCAAACGTGACTACAACTTTGGCAATACCCAAGGCAGTGTCGGCCAACAAGGAACCAACTCTGGGAATGTTGCTGTCGGTTATCAGCACAACGCCGGCAAACGTGATTACAACTTTGGCAATACCCAAGGCAGTGTCGGCCAACAAGGAACCAACTCTGGGAATGTTGCTGTCGGTTATCAGCACAACGCCGGCAAACGTGATTACAACTTTGGCAATACCCAAGGCAGTGTCGGCCAACAAGGAACCAACTCTGGGAATGTTGCTGTCGGTTATCAGCACAACGCCGGCAAACGTGATTACAACTTTGGCAATACCCAAGGCAGTGTCGGCCAACAAGGAACCAACTCTGGGAATGTTGCTGTCGGAGGCCAACTCAACGGTGGCAAACGTGACTACAACTTTGGCAATACCGCTGGCAGTGTCGGTCAACAAGGAACCAACTCTGGGAATGTTGCTGTCGGAGGCCAACTCAACGGCGGCAAACGTGATTACAACTTTGGCAATACCGCTGGCAGTGTCGGTCAACAAGGAACCAACTCTGGGAATGTTGCTGTCGGAGGCCAACACAACGCCGGCAAACGTCAGGTTGGAGGAAAATGAAGGAAGATTCTTTTCGTCAGTTTCTCAATGACCATGGAAAAAAGCTTTTAGTTGTATTTTAGTAACATTTGCGCTGTTAGATCTCAGAACATGTAAGGAGCAGTAGTTTTTAATGCAGTCAGGCAATAAAGCAGTTAAAAAGAGCAGTTTTACTGTTTGTTGATGATTTACGTCCTTTTAGCTACAACGTAAAAAATCCCTTCTAATTGATATTCCCCTGTCCTCTATGGGTTTATAGCTAAATGTAGCTGGATTAGTTGGATTGAAATTCAGACAGATCTTCCCCTACTGCCGTATTCTCAAAAGCAAAAATCCCGGCTTCTGATCTGATGATGTGTCAGCAACACGTACATCGCTCTTTCATCGGTGGAGAGGTTTGGGAAACCAGTAAAACTATAAACTTTTTCAACGCCCTTCGCGGTCTAGTAGTCCCAGCTCGAAAGACTATTTGACTTTTGAAAAGAAGGGGGTGGCTGATTTTTTAAAAAAAAAAACAACAACCTACAAGCATTATCATCCTTCCCTTCTCTCATGGTGGCCATCAATCCGTCTCCTCCAAGCTGTTCGGTCTTTTGTCACCACCTCTGCCTCCCTCCATGTCGTGAATTCGAAATGTTCTCCGTCCTTGTTGATCGTTCTTCGCCGCGTCTCTCTTGCCCCCCCCCCCCACCTCCTCCCCGTGCGGCGTTTGCCTTCGGGTGTCCATGTTAGTGCTATCTTGGGACTTTGGTCTGAGGACATTCTCAGAATACTGTCCAACCAAATCCTTCCTGCAAGCATACTTGTACGAAAAACATATCGCTCGTTCAGTGAGCTTAAGGTATCATGGTAGGTGGATTGACAGTGTTTGGAAATCGTGCCCTTACGCTGACGCTTTCAAAGAAAACCCCATCAACCTATACATTTTCTGAAAGCTAAATAGTTATAGAATACAATCATATCTTTAAAAATTTCTAAAAAGACAATGACGAAGTGATATTAAAAGAAATCCCCAGAAACACTGCTTCGCTTAAATTGGTTCGCTTCCGCGCGTAAATTATCGCATTGGCGAGATTTACATCGGAAATGTTTTCTCACACATCAACCTCAAAAAGGGTGTCTGCGATTTTCCAGATGTGGTTTGGTTTTTTTTTTACAACCTCCTAAAGTTTGATATTGTCAATGCGGACGTTCCTTTGTACAAAAAAGGCCATAACTTGGAAACGGAAGCGAAATTAAACAAAGCCCGACACCCTTTTTCGAACGAATTATCCTAGAACGTGGCTGCCAATTTTCAGCTAGTTCCGTCGGAAAACGCGCATTAACGAACTAAAAATGTTCACCCTTATATGCAGTTTTACTTTATCGAGAAAAAGGCTAAAAACGTTTCGTGCGATTTCTATGATGAGGTGTTAAAAATCACCGCATGTAAGAAGATTTGATGAGGCATTGACAGATGTCGGCACGGATCAGTTTGCAGTATAATGAAAATTACATCGCAATTCGCATTACACGTGACAACCGGCGGTGAATTTTAATTGGCGATGACAGGAACTTGTCATCGCGCCGTCAGGGGTTAATGAGATTCAAAAATAGTTTCTTTCCGTATCTCAAAAAGTAAAAAAGCTTTTTTGCTCATTTTTTTTACAAAATATTTATCACAGTCTTTTCAATTCGAACGGCAAAAAAAATTAAAATCTATTTTTTCGTCAAAATCCACCTACCATGATACCTTAAAACGAATGCTTGTTTCACGGAGAGAAAAATATAATGCATACACAAGTTCAAAACAACTGGGACCCACAGAACCCCTCAAAAGTCAAATGGTCCACCCCTTACCACCAGTAACGAAATTCGTCGGTGCCATTAAGCCAATCAGAAGGATCAATTTCAAATTACACATCAATCAACGAGTCGGACAAGCAAATGAACGCAAAAATGGCTTTCATTTGACCCTGATCGGGTCTACTGTTAGAAACATTGTGCTCGCAAATTTGGCTATTGACCTTGAATCCACGTTACCACCCAAACGAGTCCCCAAACCTTAACATCTGCCAAGCCAAATATAGCAATATTTTCACGGCCAGCCATCAGAGAAAACAACGGTATTCTTACTGTGATTATCGAATTCCGTTGGCGGGTATTCCACTTCTCCCTACCGAAAATATATTGAAAATCGAATGTCGCCGAGAGAAAAATCAACATCGTAGTTAATTTCCCCTCATCAGGATTTTATCATCCGGACATTGTCACTGATTCACATCATGAAGAAAAGCAGCTGATCTGCTGAAAGATGCTCCAGACGTACCGTTAAGCATACTCAAGTACTCAATAATTCCAATTCGAATACAATTAAGCAAGCTCTGCAACCATAGGGTAATCAGATATTTGCAAAGTTTTTAAAAAGCTTTACTAGTACTAATAAAAAAATAACTTGCAAAAAACTTTAACAGTGAAAATGTAATGAACTGTAATGATATAAACTATTTTTTATACTAGTAAATGAAAATCTGGCGAAAAGGAAATTGACTTGTTCGCCCGATTTGTTTACTAGTATATTAAAACTAATTTTTATACTAGTAAATGACAAACTGGCGAAAAGGAAATTGACTTTTTCGCCCGATTTGTTTACTAGTATATGAAAACTAATTTTTATACTAGTAAATGAAAATCTGGCGAGAAAGAAATTGACTTTTTCGCCCGATTTGTTTACTAATATATTAAACTATTTTTTATACTAGTAAATGAAAATCTGGCGAAAAAGAAATTGACTTTTTCGCCCGATTTGTTTACTAGTATATGAAAACTAATTTTTATACTAGTAAATGACAAACTGGCGAAAAGGAAATTGACTTTTTCGCCCGATTTGTTTACTAGTATATTAAACTATTTTTTATACTAGTAAATGAAAATCTGGCGAAAAGGAAATTGACTTTTTCGCCCGATTTGTTTACTAGTATATTAAACTATTTTTTATACTAGTAAATGAAAATCTGGCGAGAAAGAAATTGACTTTTTCGCCCAATTTGTTTACTAGTATATTAAACTATTTTTTATACTAGTAAATGACAAACTGGCGAAAAGGAAATTGACTTTTTCGCCCGATTTGTTTACTAGTATATTTAAACTAATTTTTATACTAGTAAATGACAAACTGGAGAAAAGGAAATTGACTTTTTCGCCCGATTTGTTTACTAGTATATTTAAACTGTTTTTTATACTAGTAAATGACAAACTGGCGAAAGGGAAATTGACTTTTTCGCCCGATTTTCGACGATTTGTTGACTGTTGATCTGTACAGCGTTCATCTTCTGTCGCGTGTTGACATTGTAATTCGTTATATCGAGGTAGATTTTACGTTTGGGCTTTCGTATTATGTTCGTTATATCAAGGTTCTATTTCATACATTTTACTGTAACTTTGGCCGGGACGTAGAATATCGTTCGTTATATCGAGGACTTCGTTAAATAGAGGTTCGTTAAATCGAGGTTCCATTGTACTATATAACAAGTATATAAGGCCAAACAAAAAGATTTTTTTCTTCTAATAGCGAATTTAGGCCAATTCAGGCATAAATTTATATGAATGTGCTTTAATTTCGATAAATTGAAAGTAATTTACTTATTAAATGAAAAGTTCGAAGAAAGTTGATCTGAATATTAGGAGCCACTAATTGGTAAATCGGGGGCGGAGTTACATTGTTTGAGTGAACGAAATGCAAGGGAAATGATATTTGGCTTTTATTAGTTATCAGGAGGTTCTAGAAATAGGAATCATTCCATTGCATGTAGACCCTTGGCATAAATGGCTTTTAGATTTTTAGACATGTACTTACACGTGAAGTGTTCATTCAGACTATCAACAGTTGGTATTAAGTCCCACGACTCACCACGCACAAATAGCGACCTTTCGAAATCCATTACTTCCCTTACATGCTTCGTTGACCTTTTTTGGTTAATTTTATCAACGACTTAGAGAGAGAGGGACACACGACATACTACACCCAAATTTTACCAGTGCGATTGTGACCTTTAATCGTCCGAGACTGGACGGTCAGCCTACTATCGTGATTGGTGGAACAGAGAATTAACTCTGAAGTGTAATTTAAAGTGCTAACTTGAACCCATGAAGTAACCCACTGGGCGTTAGCCCTAGTAAAGGGAATCAGGGAACCACACGAGGTAAAGAAAAAATCTTTTGACCTCGGTGGGAATCGAACCCACGACCTCCGGATTTGATCTTCCGTTACTCTGCCGACTGAGCTACGAGGTCGGACAGAGAAAGTCGGGGACGATTTAGGTGGTGAATCGCGGCGAAGAGAAAGTAAGGGTACATATGAATGTTGTGCCGCGTAGCACTATCAACACAAATGGTGGAACAGAGAATTAACTCTGAAGTGTAATTTAAAGTGCTAACTTGAACCCATGAAGTAACCCACTGGGCGTTAGCCCTAGTAAAGGGAATCAGGGAACCACACGAGGTCAAGAAAAAATCTTTTGACCTCGGTGGGAATCGAACCCACGACCTCCGGATTTGATCTTCCGTTACTCTGCCGACTGAGCTACGAGGTCGGACAGAGAAAGTCGGGGACGATTTAGGTGGTGAATCGCGGCGAAGAGAAAGTAAGGGTACATATGAATGTTGTGCCGCGTAGCACTATCAACACAAATGGTGGAACAGAGAATTAACTCTGAAGTGTAATTTAAAGTGCTAACTTGAACCCATGAAGTAACCCACTGGGCGTTAGCCCTAGTAAAGGGAATCAGGGAACCACACGAGGTAAAGAAAAAATCTTTTGACCTCGGTGGGAATCGAACCCACGACCTCCGGATTTGATCTTCCGTTACTCTGCCGACTGAGCTACGAGGTCGGACAGAGAAAGTCGGGGACGATTTAGGTGGTGAATCGCGGCGAAGAGAAAGTAAGGGTACATATGAATGTTGTGCCGCGTAGCACTATCAACACAAATGGTGGAATCGGGTGAAAGAAAAAAATCTATCCAGAAACCGCAGCACATGCTGGGCACATTTTTGCGATGAAATGAATATCGCAGATTTCGCAGATTTCGGTGATAAAATCGGTGATAAAATCGGGCGAAAAAGTGAATTGCTTGTTCGCCAGATTGTCATTTACTAGTAAAAAAAAATAGTTTAATATACTAGTAAACAAATCGGGCGAAAAAGTCAATTTCCTTTTCGCCAGATTTTCATTTACTAGTATAAAAAAATAGTTTAGATATACAAGTAAACAAATCGGGCGAAAAAGTCAATTTCCTTTTTGCCAGATTTTCATTTACTAGTATAAAAAAATAGTTTAAATATACTAGTAAACAAATCGGGCGAAAAAGTCAATTGCTTGTTCGCCAGATTGTCATTTACTAGTAAAAAAAAAATAGTTTAATATACTAGTAAACAAATCGGGCGAAAAAGTCAATTTCCTTTTCGCCAGATTTTCATTTACTAGTATAAAAAAATAGTTTAAATATACTAGTAAACAAATCGGGCGAAAAAGTCAATTGCTTGTTCGCCAGATTGTCATTTACTAGTAAAAAAAAAATAGTTTAATATACTAGTAAACAAATCGGGCGAAAAAGTCAATTTCCTTTTCGCCAGATTTTCATTTACTAGTATAAAAAAATAGTTTAAATATACTAGTAAACAAATCGGGCGAAAAAGTCAATTGCTTGTTCGCCAGATTGTCATTTAATAGTAAAAAAAATAGTTTTCATATACTAGTATACAAATCGGGCGAAAAAGTCAATTTCCTTTTCGCCAGATTTTCATTTACTAGTATAAAAAAATAGTTTAAATATACAAGTAAACAAATCGGGCGAAAAAGTCAATTTCCTTTTCGCCAGATTTTCATTTACTAGTATAAAAAAATAGTTTAAATATACTAGTAAACAAATCGGGCGAAAAAGTCAATTGCTTGTTCGCCAGATTGTCATTTACTAGTAAAAAAAAAATAGTTTTCATATACTAGTAAACAAATCGGGCGAAAAAGTCAATTTCCTTTTCGCCAGTTTGTAATTTACTAGTATAAAAATTAGTTAAAATATACCAGTAAACAAATCGTGCGAAAAAGTAAATTGCTTGTTTGCAAGATTTGCCATTTATCAGTATATATAGTAATATAAATTTAATTTACTAAAATTAAATATAAATTAACTAGTAAAGTTTTTTGCAAAAAAAAAATTTATTAGTACTAATAAAGTTTTTTAAAAAGTTTTTAAAAATATGAATTCCCGCAACCATAGCTTCAGGTTCCGTCGCCGAAACCTTGTTGCGAGCGAGATCCATGATGCAGACAAGCACAAACAGTAGATATTACTCCAGCACTCTATGAGCTGCAGTGGCTACCAGTCCTAGCGCGCGTACATTTTAAGATTTTATTAGTAGTTTTCAAAGCCATTCACGGCCTCGCATCCGCATATATTAGCAATCTTTTAGTTATCAAACACAAGTCCTCGTACAATATTAGATCGAACTCAGGCCTTTTATTAGCGCCACCTAGAGGTAAGATGCTGGCGGCAACCCTGGGTGAGCATGCATTTCAGGCGGCTGCCCCGCATCTCTGGAACGAGCTACCATTGCAATTACGCACCATTGGATCTGTAGAAACTTTTAAGAATTCAATTAAGACTTTTCTATTTAGGCAATCTTTTCAATAGTGGTTAAGGTATGAATTTTGTATAGCCAATTTGAACAGTAATATATCATTATATTTGAATTAGTCGAGATTTTGATATTTAGAGACATTAATTGTAAAGTTCTATTAATCTGTCATTGTAAATAGCGCTCTATAAGATATAAATTATTATTATTATTATTATATTTATGTATGCGTGATTTTTTTGAGGCGTTTTCATTTTCATTTTAACTTTAGTTTGCTTTATTTTTGGGGCGTTTTTAATAAAACAATTATTCCACTCGCCCTACCATCTCATATCCAACGTGCGCTTGTGGAATAATTGTTATTATTCACTCAAAATATTTCCCCGTTTCTGATTGATTAAAACCACACGCATAACTTACCATAACCGGCTGCTGTTCACCAAATTTGGAAATAATCTCCGCCATATTAAATCAATGACGTCAAAAGTGTAGCCCGCTCCAGATTATTGAACCGATGACCCAGAAAACCTGGGAACGATATTATGTTATGTGTTTAGTGAGAGAAAAAACAAAGAGCGAAATGGCGAAACTCCTTTAAGAACGGAGAAATATTTTGAATGGATAATAAAGCAATTATTGATATTCGACTTTCGTAGGATATGAAGAATTCTGCAGATCTCGGAGGGTATTATCCACCTCGGCCTTCGGCCTCTGTGGAGAACGCCCTCCTTGTTCTGAAGAATCTTTCATATCCTACTCAGCCTCATTCAATAATTGCTAAATATCGTAGACCACAGGCGCCCCAAGCTCAAAAGACGTGGTGTATGCGACAGCTTGTCTATATAGAGAATTGTATGGGAAAATTACCGATCGAAAATAATTGTGTAAATAACTATCTCATTTGAAATAAAGTTTTCCTACCTCAAATGTGTCGCGTACTTGTCTCTTGTGTCGATTTTAAAGCCATTCTGACGCGTTTAGTGAAGTTATTCGAAACCGTTGCTCCTCAGGAGGAGCAACGGTTTCTTGACTGAACAAGCTTGGTCAATAAAGGATTTATTATATGGCTTTTGGGGAAATTTTTGTTGCGGGACAAGGCGGGTAGTCCCGAGGGAGCAAGATGACTCCATTTTGCCCGCTCGGGTAGCCAATCACAGCGCAGGATTTGATTCATCTTGCCGGCTCGCGGGGTTGTACCTAACTCCTACCGCTCAGAAGGACAACCGAGGAGTACTAGGAGCGAGTTTCCGAGCCGAGGAGTTTTCGGAAATTGTCGAAATTGTTGAAATCTCCAATATGGCGGGCGTGTTTAAAGCCCTGGCCAAACGGAGTCGCAAGTAGACGCAAGTTGAAAACTTGCGTCTACTTGCGATCCCGTTTGGCCAGGACTTGCGTGCACTTGCGTTGACTTGCGATGACTTGCGCTCACTTTGGTCGAGATCAAATTTGCACGCAAGTCAACGCAAGTTTTTCACCGTTTGGCCACCCAACCCAAGTCAACGCAAGTCAACGCAAGATGAGAGACGTCAATTAACCTGTTATCAGCCAATGAAATACCATCTACTCTAAAATCCGAGGGTAAAGAAAGTAATGTATGTATGTATGTATCATCTTCCTCGCATAATAAAACAAAAACCAAACAAGCAGCCGCTTTCCTTTACCTATCGACAACATCCACAATATCCGCCATTTTGTTTGCTTTAATACGTGTGGTTACATTTTCGCCGTGCGGGACTGAGCCCTTATTAGCCTTGAAATGTTTTTTTTTGGGCGACATGCGCTAACTTGCTAGGAAACTTGCAAGTTCGTTTGGCCACCCAACGCAAGTCTCTACGCAAGTTCAACTTGCCGCTACTTGCGACTACTTGCGACTCCGTTTGACCAGGGCTTAAACATGACACGAAATCATGGCGAAATGACGGAATGGCACTTAACAATGTCGGATACGGTTAACCCATACACTGATTATTGAGAGCTAGCCACCTTCAAGTCAGTGATATTTACCGGTAGGCTAACCGAAGCGCTATTTAGGCTAACCGATGCGCTGTTTAGGCTAGCTGGAGTGACATTTCGTCATTTCACGATTTCGCCATTTCGTGCTTTAACCACGCCCCAATATGGCGGACTATACTTTCTCATAATATGCGAATTGCCGGTGGTAAAACTATGTTGATCAACAAGACAAGTACGTTTTTATTCACCTGACATGTTAAGAATAATGTGTAGAGATGAAAGCAGTGAATTGCTCAGTGATTGCTGTAAATTTCTTTAGGTCTCTTCCCGTCTAACTCGTAAACCATCAAATTTGGTACGCTAACACTGTAGACGTCTTGTAGACGTCTTTGACTTAGGCACAAGAGTTTTTGAATACTTCTGGACTTGAAACGAATCATCAAATTGAGCTCTTGATTCGGTGGATCCCCGAATTCAAACATCCTTTGCCTTGTCCCTCTGGTCGCTAGGATCTTGAAAATACCACCGGGCAGAGGGAAAGCTTGTGTATATGGTAATTGGACTCAAGTCCATGCCCTGTTTTATTTGTAGAATAGTTTTATACATTGTCCTTTACTTTCATACTATACTAGAATCACTCTACAGTAATATTTTCAGTTTTCTGTGATTGTATCCCTCTGGCTGGTAAGATCTTGACAATACTACCAGCCAGAGCTTGTGTATAAAGTAATTAGACTCAAGTAAATACACAGTTTTATTTGCACAATAGTTTCTTTGGTACATTACTTTTTAGTCTTACACTGCACTAGAATCACTGGCTGGATAACTTTGAAAAATCCCAGCATGTACTTGATCCTGAAAAAAATATCTGGGAACCAGGAGAGGTTACTGGGGCATATTTTTGGCTTTTAAGGCGGGGGTAAACGTGAATTTAAGTGAAATTTTGGTAAGTTTAAAGAGAGGTTGAAAGGGAAAAAAGGGTTATGCAACACCATCAGACAGTTGCCCGACCCAACAATGGCACCCAGGTTGTTAGGCAACTGTTTGGAGTGTATCTACCAATTTTTAATTTCAAACTCTAATTTTAAAACAACAACAAATCTTCAAAATTTCCTATTTCCATCAATTTTACTAATCCTTTGAGAAAAACTATTTCTCTCCAAATATACCTAAAAATCACCAAAAAAGTTACAAAACAACCCAAAACATAGATATGTGAGATGAGCAGAGAGATTCTTGATTGCTTGAAACGTAAACAAGATATTTGCATTAAAAACAAAACATAATACCCAGCCAAAATACGGCTTTCATGTTTCCCCCGCCTTAAGTTATGTTTGATTAAAATTTAAATCATTTCACTCCTTACGGGAAGATATGAACTCAACAAATTGACCTCGCTCCCAATGTGTGGCTTCATAGCTCAGTTGGTAGAGCATCGCACCGGTATCGCGGAGGTCACGGGTTCGAATCCCGTTCAAGCCCTGATTTTTTTCAGGCTTCTTCTTTCCAGTTGCTTAAATTGGAAAATTCACTGCGAGGATCATTCTTCACTTTCATCCATGACCGCAGTTCAAATATATGAATTATTTCATATATACTTACATCATTTCACTCCTTACGGGAAGATATGAACTCAACAAATTGACCTCGCTCCCAATGTGTGGCTTCATAGCTCAGTTGGTAGAGCATCGCACCGGTATCGCGGAGGTCACGGGTTCGAATCCCGTTGAAGCCCTGATTTTTTTTCAGGCTTCTTCTTTCCAGTTGCTTAAATTGGAAAATTCACTGCGAGGATCATTCTTCACTTTCACCCTTTAAAATTTAAACGTCAAATCAATGCTTAAAGATCTAATAGATTAAATTTTTGTCTTTGCCACCAAATGTGGTGAAGTTAGTGTGTGATGCATTCAAATGTAAAGTTTGTCTTCGGTCCCCAATTAATCCACCAGTTATAGCAACTAGATATTGCAATGTTTTGTTAGTTTGCAGCTACTGCAATTAACACAGCGCACCACCTAATGATGCGAAACTTTGGCCTCAGTGAATGGTAGACGCGGCGGCCATCTTTTAAAATTTTCGTCTGATTTGTTTACGAGGATTTATCGATCGATTTTGGCAGAACATCGAGATATGGCGTGTGGGTTGCGGTTTAGCCCGCAACAATATGAACGTACGGTCAACGTACGGTACATGGTAACCATATATGAAGTGCCTACCCAAAACAAGATGGCCGACTTGGTAGTGATGTGACTGGATCAAAAAATGTCGTGTTCAGTGCCTGTGTTTGCTTGTATTCAAGATATAACTAGAGTAATTTCCATTCTGAATGACGCTCCTATATCTGGAGAACAAGATGTCAAGGAAAATATCGGTAATTAGACTGATTTTATCGCGAACACCATTTTTCGAATCAGCAATTTTGAATTTATTCGATTTATTGGGGCCTTTGTTTCTTCGCCGTTTTCTTACATTAGCTTTAACTTACTTGCTCAACCTGTGGTCACCGTGCACGATTTAACCACTCTATTTCTGGGTGCTTTTGTCTCTCCTAAGAGGTAACAGTTTCAACCAGTTTAATATTTTTCCCAATTTATAACCCTTGCAACCAACAGCGGATCTTTATAGAAAGGTCTAGAAAAGACGAACTACAGCTACATGTAGCTTCAGCTTGTATCATATAAGCTTACGTTCTTCACTGACAGTTATTTCCTGCCATATTTTCCAGCTTAATACCCGTTAATGACTGAAATATATATATATATATTTTTTTTTATATTAGATTTTAGCAGACCTAATTAGTTTTGATATTACATGGAGCTCAGGCCTAATAAGGGATTAGAACAAAAGAAATTGTTTATTCGTGCCACCTTACTGTGTTTGTGTTGGCCAGTTATTGGCAAATATGCTTCAGAAAATAACTATTAAACTGGCTGCGAATGATGCAAACCCCAGACATTTCTGGAAGTATAATTGCTATGCTTTCACTGATAACTTATCTTTCAAACAAGAAAGCAGCTAAACCCTGCAACCCAGGTGTGAGAGGGGCCAGGGTGCATAATTCAGTGTAGGTTATGCCAAAGATCTTTGGCATGGCCTTTTTGCAGCGTACGGGTGTGTAGTTTGAGTTTTTAGCGTATAACAGTGTGTACATTTATCTTTGCTGGTGCTAAAGTATAAACGCTAATACTGCAAGGTGAATTGGCATGATAACTATGGCATCGTAACTTCTCTTTACCCCCCATATCCTGGCCAATAACAGGCTTCTTATGTGATCCATTTGAGCCAAATTTTCTGACCCACGTTGGGTTGTTGCTTTTGAAATAGTGTTCTTTGGCATAGGACTTTGGTAACTTGCCAGGCATGTGGTGTGGAATTTAAAAAGCCTTGGCATATATAGTATTCTCGGCATGTAAGTCTTGCAGACTGCATCCTGAGAGAGGAGGTACTCAGATATGCTAGAAATGGGGAGTTTCAAATGATCATGAGTAGGAGCCTAGTAAGATTCCATTCCTGTTTAGGATCCTTGGTGAGTGATTCCTTCAAGATCCACTGCAGTGGTATACTGGATCCTCTAAGATCCTGCATCACCATTGTCACTGCTCTTTGCTCAAGTAGGCACGTAAAAGTGTACCATTCTGATAAGATCTTTACAAGATTGTTGTGTTGCTTCATAAGCTTATTTTTCTTTTTAGAAGGATGGGAGGTTGGTGAAGAAGAGTGGGGATGGACGGTAGGAAAAACACTAACTTAAATGCATAATTTGTAGTTTTATAATTATTACATTTGGTTATTATTTTTTTACCTTGAAATTTTCAAAACAGGTTCACTACTTACTATTAGATACTGTTACTACTGCTACACTACTACAACTACTATTACTACTACACAACTAATACAGTTACTACTTCTACTAAATTACAATTAGTTAAACTACTTAAACAACTTACAATTCTCATGCAACAAATTTAATTCATAATTAGCCTGATTCTTACAACATTTAGGTATTTGTTAGCCACTTTTACATAAGTATTATTCTTCATACATTTATATTTTTCTGTTTCAAACTTATTTTTCAATCAATCAATCAATCAACTTTGTTTAATGAGGGTGACACACAACAGTGTTCAACTGATAAACTTGTGGCCCTCGAATTCCTGATCAAATTGGAATTTAGAAATGTTGGTTTTTGAGGAGGGAGGAAAACCGGAGAACCCGGAGAAAAAACCTCGGAGCAAGGGCGAGAACCAACAACAAACTCAACCCACATAGGACGCCGGGTCCGGGAATCGAACCCGGGACACATTGGTGGGAGGCGAGCGCTCTTACCACTGCGCCAACCCCTGCTCCCCTAACCTTCAATTTGAAGTTAGTTATATTTAACAATTATCCTGCGAAATCGCGCGGATAAAATTATCAGAATTGACACCATTGTTGATCACACAGCTTTGTGTATTGCAATAAAAAGTCATGACCCATCTAATGAATTCAGGTCCAAAACTAAAGGAGTCTAAACAGCATTGAAGGTAGCAGCATTCCAAAGTGTCAAATGCATTTTGAAAATCAATAAAGATCATTAAACCAGGAAAATTCTCTTCAGCCGTAAAGTCCATTGTATCAAAAATTGAGGAATATTTAAATCCTTAGGAAGCTTTCAATCTTTGTTTTTGTATCCACAATCTTATTTATTCTCGTATACAGTCCTTGATAACAACGTTGTTGCTCGGACAATATATCAAAGGGGTCTGTAGTGATTGAACCAATGATTTTCAATTTTCACATATTTTTTTTTATATTGTTTCTTTTTTCTAAATAAAGAAATTATTTCCTACTTTTCTCACCATGCTCGTGCCAGCGGGCTCTTGCGTGAATAATAATATTTTTTACTTTTCCTTCATAAAATAATTTTCTTTAGCAGAGGTAAGAATTTCTAAATTGGGGTTGTTGGGGTCTCTTTCAAATTCCAGCTTTGCTTCCGAGTATTTTTCTTGTAGGAACATGTAGTTCATTTTTTCAGTTTGCTTTGTTTTGTAAACATTGCTCTGGTTTTAATGATTTTAACAGAAATTAAGCCAGAACTACATGTACAACAGGGTGTTAAACTGAGGCTGATAAGATGATGGTGAATGACATGTCTTGTGGTGAAATTCAGACTGCAGTGCAAGAATCTTTGGTAAAGTTACAATCTCAAAAGGTTTTAAATTCCACTGAGGGACATGCATAGTCTTATCAACAGGACCTCTTTGACACTCCTGAAAGGAGGAAAACGCTTAATGTAGTGACTGAAGTGTCTTGAAAGGTACATGTGGCACTTGTCATGGCCTGTAATGTTGTTAAGAATAATGGTGTATTATGGCTGAAAATGCCAAATTCAAAAAGCTGATGTTTAATAAGCTGAGGTTTCTTTATTCACTGTGCAGGAAGCTGTTGAAAGTGAACAAATAGTTACGTCTGGTTCTTGGCTACAGGAGTGTTGTATTTCCTTATCACCATCTAATGACACTTTGGCTTTGGCAAAAAATGACAAAGCCATTTTCCTCTCAAGTAAGTAGCTACAGAATGCAAATGAAATTATGATGAAATGCAGTATAAAGTCAACATCAATAACAATACATGTAGTATCCCAGTATTGTAAGTAAATTATTGTAAATGTCCCATTTGACCTCTTCCTGCAGGAACTTAGCAAGTCTAATTTACAAATAATAAGTCATAATGGATAAAGAGTTGAAAAGAACACTACAAAGAAAAACACTGTCCAGCTTGTGGAAGATGCATGTGTGTGTGTTTGGGTGGAGGGGGGGTGGGAGAGTGTTAAAGGGTGGGGAGATGGGGGGGGGGGGTGGTGGTGGTAGTAATGTGAGAGTAAAGGGAGTGCAAATTCAATGTTAGGTGGCAGAAGAGAAACCCAGAAGAAGGATTCCCAGGATAATGAGAACCAGTAGAAAATTGTAAAAAAGTCAAAATCTTTGGAATAGATAGAGCACCAAGAGATGAAAACAAGTAAGGAACCTACAGGAACCAGAAGAGTGTTGGTGTTGGTGTTGGTATTGGAAGTGGAGCTTCAGATCCTCCGTCTTTGATGTCTCAGTCTTTGATCTTGTACAACAATATACTGTGTTGCAAAAGGCTTTTGTCTTTACATGCTAAGCTAACACTATACAATCATCACACTGTTAGACTATGGAGACACACTGTGGGGTGACAAAAATAACAACATGCTTATTGGTCAGCTGTAAGTTCCTCAAAACAAGGCAGGCAAGCTAAGGTCCTGCTTAATTTACCACCAACAAGTTCATCAACCGAGGCACTAGATCATTTGGACCTAAAGACCCTCTCAAAGAGATGACACTTCCATCACTATGAAAGTGAAGAATGATCATCGCAGTATATTTTCCAATTTAAGCTATTGGAAAGAAGAAGCCTGAAGAAAATCAGGACTTCAACAGGAGTCGAACCCGTGACCTCCTCCCTTTTTTTTTCAGGCTTCTTCTTTCCAATTGCTCAAATTGGAAAATATACTGCGATGATCATTCTTCACTTTTATCTACAACCACACTTCATATATGAATTATTTCATATATACATTACATCACTTCCATCACTATGTTATGTTGCAAAAATGTCTGTCGGGGAAATTGATTTTAAATTTGACATAAGACACAATAGTAGTTTTCATTCATTCATTCATTCATTCAAACCTGCAGAAGCAATGATTTACACCTTCCTCGTGTGTGTACCAATTGTGGCAAGCAAACTTTCATTTTTCAAGCCTCTAAGGACTAGAACAACGTAGTCAATGACATTAAAAACAGCAAATCATTGTCCTTCTTTAAGGCAAAGCTCAAACTAATTGCCTAACTGCCCTAACTAATTGTCAAATCATTTTAAAACTAGTTTTATATTGTAATATCAATCTTTTATCTTGTTTCTTAGTTTTTAATTTTTTTTTACGTAGGTAAATTTTTTAATATGATTTGTAGGGCCCCATTGAAAACCGCCTTGGCGAGTGGGCTCCCTGGTTAAATTTTATTATCACTATTATTATTATGATCATTATTTTTATTATTATGATAATAATTAACTATTACTGCTGAACCTGTTTAGGGCGGACACCCTGTATTGAGCAGACACTTGTCTCAAGTGTGTCCGCTTAATATGGATGTTGTCTTCATTTTACAAATTTGGCAGGACCTGAGCAAATACAGAACCTGCAGGTGGCAATGTTGTTTAATTAGTAGCATGTATCTACATTTTCCAGGCAAATGGAATAAGTCATCAAGTGGTGAACCTAGCACAAAGTATGAAATTGTGTGGAGTGGCAGTCTGGCCATGGAGGAAGGGTAAAAGCTTTTTGTCTTATATGCTTTATATGAACTGGTTGTAATTTTTCTAGTCCATTTTAAGAGTACTGTGCCAGAACCTTGTCTACTCTAGTCAGGCAGATCTAGGGAAAGGGGTTTAGACATTGCAGCCTTTGCCCTAACTCCCATTGAAAATTTTTATGTAGCTGCCTGGTTCAAGAGGAGCAAGTCCCCAGTCAATGTCCTTTTACCTTGTAACTGACCATTCATACACTTTGTTCTTTTACTATAATTATAAATATGGGTTATTGTCCAAGCATGAGGTCAAGATGGCTGGTTCTTTTCGTGCATGTTTTTAGATTGAGACCGAGTCGAGATCCATTAAAGATTGAGGCCAATATTTATTAATATAGCTTAAAAGGAAATTTTTCTTGCAGGGGAAGAGGTTAGCCCCAAGATGGTGATATCTTGCCTGCTTGCAGTGCTTTCAATAGGACCCGGCACCTGCCGGAGCTCCGGCGGGTATTCTGTTGAAAGTCGGCGGGTATATTTAACTTTTAAAAATTCTCCAGAGAGAAATTCTCGTGGGCTTCTCATATTACTCCGGCGGGTGCTGTTCCAAGGTAGCCACCTACTTCAAATCTTATTGAAAGCACTGGCTTGGGTAGCCAATCACAGTCCAGGATTTGGCTCACATTACCCAACCCATGGGGCTAGCCATATAACAATGTTATAGCTAGCTGGAAGAATGGTCAAGATCAACCAAATCCTGCATTGTGATTGGCTACCCTTGTGAATAATATCGGGCTGCAGTGTATCAGTGCACTCATGGCTGATAGTGTATATGGCGCAGCCAATCACACTGTAGCGTTTACACCAGGATACTGCTAGTGCTTAGTAGGATTGTGCTAGAGCAATCTGCACATCTCTATTTTAGGGTATTGTTTGAAGCAGAATGTGCAGCCCATGATCACTTTGTCTTGACTAAATGCAAACATTTGCAAATTGTAGGTGGCGACATTTAAACTAAGCAGGCACTAACTCTATCCCTGGAGGTGTATGCTTACAAAACAATAGTTTAGATACTGAAGTGTAGATTTACTAAATGGGTTTCTTGTGTGTGTTTTAGGGAGTGCATTACAGATATACTGTGTATACCACTAGCATCTCAACACAGGTTAGTATAATTTGAAACTTCCTTTGTTTTTTCTTTAATATTGTTCATGCCTGCCTTACCTTCTTTCTCGTTAGATGATTGCAGTTTCATTTATTCACGACATTGTATATCATTATATTAACTCTTAATCTCTCAGAGTTGATTAATGTGGTGTACAGTGCTGATTTGTAGCTTTTACTGTCTCTGCAAATACAACTACACCCAGAGGGTCTGGGTCGACTATGGAGGAGTGAAGATGTGTTTTCATCTGCTCCGCTTCGTTTGAATGCTGAAATATATATCTTCAGCGTCTCTTTCATTGCATGGCTGAGCTGCCCAGTAAACTTAAACGAAAAACCAGAAATAGCAGTGGCTCGGAAGCTGTGTCTCCTGACGGCAAGAGAATTTGCGAGGTGAGCAATAAAGAAATCGAATCGAGCGCTGACGACAAAGGCAAGAACCTAACGTCACCGTCGACTATGACAGAAATCATTGTGCAGCAACTTCAGCAAGTGCTAGAAAGGCTCACGAGCGTGGAAGGTAAATTAGACGGTGTTCTTGAGAAGGTGCAGCGCTTAGAAACAGCTCTAAGTAGCGTCCAGTCAGATATAATTGATTTACAATGCAAGACAACTCAATTGAAGAAAGCAACTGATGACATGGATGCGGGATTGAATAACTTAAATATGGAAGTACAAGAACTGCGGAAAAAAATTGATGAGAACGAGAAGGAAATTAAGGCAACAAACGATCGGTGTCTCTATCAAGAAGTTTACAATAGGAGGGAGAATTTGCAGTTTTTAGGCTTCCCTGAAGCGACTGGCTCCGAAGAAGTTGCAAGCGAAGTTGTTTACAAGTTCTTGGAAAGGGAGTTGGAGCTCGACGGCGCAAGAGGCATTGAGTTTCAGCGTGTGCATCGTATTGGTAGGAAGAAAGCTGGTGCGTGTAGACCAATTATTGCGCGCTTCCTAAGGTTCCCCGACCGAGAACGCATTTTTAAGAGAGCGCTCGAAGTCAGAGATGATACAGAGGTGAGAGTATTCACAGATCTGCCCAGAGAAATTCAAGAAAGACGTAAGAAACAATGGCCAAAATTAAAAAAGGCAAGAGAAGAAGGAAAGTTAGGCTCGTTTGACAGGAAGGAACCCGATAAGCTATATATTGATGGACAGTTTATTCCTATGTAATGAAATGTAATGCCATGCTAAAAACTACTTAAGAGTTAAAATTTATAGACGCTTTTAGAAACGTTTGCTTTTTTCTTTTTCGCTTTGTTTCGCATTCAAATTTAGGAGTATGCATAAAGCTCCAAACCCCATGGGCTGCACGCCGGGTAAAGATATCTGCAGTCATTATAATATACCATTGTGCATAGTGCTAAGTGTATTGTATGTTTATGCAACAAGTGCCTCTTTACAAATTATAAGTTATTTCATCTATTCTTATTTACGCGTAGTTTTTCAGTTTTGCATAGCTAGCAAAATGATAAACGAATTTTTTATTCGAGAAGGAGTATGCTGATTTTAAATTGCTGTCGTTAAATGTTCGAGGAATTCGCTCTGCAAAGAAAAGAAAAGCCCTCTTCATGTGGTTAAACGAGCGGAAATATGATATTATTTTACTTCAAGAAACATATTGCACCATGGAAGTTGAAGACATCTGGAGAACACAGTGGCAAGGTAAGCTTTTTTCTTCACACGGTACTAATCATAGTTGTGGAGTAATGGTTCTAGTAAGAAGTGACTTAGATTTTAATTTAAAATATGTCGAAGTGGATGTTCAAGGTCGCTATGTCTTAGTGGAAGCTGATGTGCAAGGTTCAAATTTTTTGTTTGTCAATGTTTACGCGCCAAACAAAGTGCAAGAACAATGCCTTTTTTTTAATAATCTAAACAAGATTATTGAGAATTTCGTTGTTGATAAAGAACAAAAAAAGATAGTTATTGGGGGAGATTTCAACATCGCGCTTGATTCCGACCTCGACTGTTCTGGTGGTAACCCTTCTAAAAAAGATTCAGTTAAAAATATCCAAGATTTATGCTTAGACTATGATTTGGTGGACATATGGAGAATAAGGAATCCTGAAACTAAACGTTTCACTTGGAGGCAAAAGAATCCATTAGTTCAGAGAAGATTAGATTATTGGTTAATAAGCGATGTCTGTCAAGAAGACATCGAAAAATCCGACATTATTTCATCGATCAACTCCGACCATTCGGCAATTGTTCTCCATTTTAACAATATAGACAGACAAAAGCATGGCCCTTCATTTTGGAAATTTAATGCTAGCTTAGTAGAAGATGCAGATTATGTTAAACTATTAAATGAAAGCTTGCCAATCTGGTTAGACGAGTTTAAAGACATTACCGATAAAAGAATATTATGGGATTTAATTAAATACAGAATACGGCAGGTATCGATAAACTATAGCAAAGAGAAGGCACGTAAAAGAAGGAAAAAAATTACTGACATTGAGGCTTCTCTGAAGACTTGCGAGGAAAACTGTGGGAGAAGTCCCTCCCCGGAAAACCTTGAACAATTAGAAATCTTAAAATCAGAGTACAACAGCATATATGAATATTTATCACAAGGTGCAATCGTTCGATCCAGAGCAACTTGGTATGAAAAAGGAGAAAAGAGTAACAAGTATTTTTTAAATTTAGAATCACATAAAAAAGCTAAAAGCTCTTTGCGCAAGGTGTTCAATAAAGATGGTATTTTAATTACTGATCCTAAAAAAATATTGCAAGAGATTGAGAAGTTTTACTCAGACCTGTACAAGGCTGATTCTCTAAAACCCTCTGAGAATTTATTGAATTCCTTTCTAGCAAATCCAAAAATACCAAGACTCACTGAAGAAAACGCTCATGCCTGTGAAGGGAAATTAACGGTTGCCGAATGTCTAAAGAGTCTTCAATTATTTGAAAATAATAAGTCGCCAGGTGATGACGGCCTAACAGCAGAATTTTACAAGGCTTTTTGGAACATTGTAGGTAAGCTAATGGTGGAGAGCCTAAATTACTCCTATGACTATGGAGAACTGTCGAACTCACAGAAGCGTGCTATCATTACTCTTATTGAAAAAAAAGATAAAGATCGGAGGCATATAGCTAATTGGAGACCAATATCACTTATTAACGTTGATGTAAAAATTGGCTCTAAAGCTATTGCTAAAAGACTAGAGGCTGTTCTACCTTGCATTATCCATCACAATCAATGTGCATATGTCAAAGATAGGACTATTTGTGACGCTGTAAGATCTATCGAGGATATTTTGGACTACACAAAAAGATATCAAATAGAAGGGAGGTTGATCTCTATTGATTTCAAGAAAGCGTTTGACTCTGTAAGTAGAGATTTCTTGTTTCGTACTCTGTTGGCCTTTCAGTTTGGTCCTTCTTTTATACAATGGATTCACACATTTTATAACAATATATCAAGCTGTGTTTTAAACAATGGTTTTCCACTGCCCCGTTTGACGTTCAGCGGGGAGTAAGGCAGGGAGATCCGCTATCCTCCTATTTGTTCATCATTGTCTTGGAGATTTTAACTATTAGCATACGCAGCAACAAAAACGTCCAGGGCATTGTGGTGGATGGAAAAGAAATTAAATTGGAACTCTTTGCAGATGATTTAACCGCTTTTTTGTTAAATGATAACTCTCTATTGAAGTTCTTCGAGCTTTTAAAAAGTTTTGGAGAGTGTTCTGGCCTTAAAATAAATCATGATAAGTCAGAAATTATGTTACTTGGAGATTTTGCTCACTCATCACTCAATCATAGCCTTTTCAAAAGTGTAAAAATAAAAGCATCTGTTAAAATTCTGGGGATTCATTTTACATATGATTATCGCATCAAACAAAAGATGAATTTTGACGAACTGATTAATTCCATTAAGGATAAGTTAAGGATATGGAGGTGGAGAGACCTCACAATTATTGGCAGAATTCAAATTGTTAAGACATTCATCATTCCAATATTCCTTTATCGAGCAAGCATGATCTGCTTAGACAAAAATTTTGTCAATGAGGCCAATAAAATTATCTTTGACTTTATTTGGAAAGGAAAAGACAAAATCAAACGCCTAGCGCTTATTAGCGACATTGAAGATGGTGGACTCAAAGCTCCGCACCTAGACTCCATAATTAAAACCCAAAGAATACTTTGTTGCAAACGACTCGCAAATGAACAACCCAGCAGTTGGAAAACTATACTTCTGCATTACTTAAAACCTGTTGGAGGTAGATTTATCCTATGTTGTGATTTTGACGTTAAAACCTTGCCCATCAAGCTTCCAACGTTTTAAGGAATCACTTAAATACTTCGCAGAATGCTCTGTAGCAAACCAAGGTAGCGCACAAAACCCCACAAATGTGGATCTTTCGAAAATAATTTTATGGAACAATAAAGCCATTTGTGTGGATGGTAAGTCTGTCTATAATAAAAGATTAGCAGATATAGGCATTCTCAGAATAGGAGACCTGATTTCTGAAGACAATAAGCTTATCACTAACAAACTACGAGAGTTGAATGTTTCTCCGTTGGATGCATTTAGACTTACTTGTGTAATTGAAGCTCTTCCAATTGAATGGCGCATATTTTTAAAAACGTGTAATCATTCTGTTACTGAGCCTTTCAACTTACAAAATCAGGTTCAGTTAATTTTAAATGGTCAAAATGTCTTACTCAGCAAAGCCGTATCTAAGATCATTTATAAGGAATTTCGAAATAGAAACATTACTCCACCCACAGCTCAACTCAAGTACAATGCTCATTTCGCATCGGATGAATTAGATTGAAAAAAAATATACAGTCTACCGCATCGTGTTGCCTTGGATACGAAATCGCGCGAATTTCAATATAAACTTCTAAATAGATGTCTTGCCACAAATGTTCTCCTTAGCAAAATTGGGATAATTTCGTCTCCAGCTTGCTCTTTTTGTGGAGAAGCAGACGAATCTCTTGAACATATTTTTGTAACTTGCCATTACACTAAAAAATTCTGGGCAGAAGTTATAAAATGGGTGGGCAACCTAGGTATTGAAATTGAACCCCTTTCCGATAAAGACATATTGTTTGGTATAATGAGTTGCAAAATAGACTTGTTTGTTAACCATATTTTGTTGATTGCAAAAAAATATATTTACTCTTGCAGATGTAATAAGACCAAACCTTCCATTGTAGTATTAAACGCTAGGATTAAGATGATTTACCGACTCGAAATGATGGTTGCCAAATCTCGTAATAAGTTGCCCACCCATCTCAAGAAATGGAGCGAGTACATTGCCATAGATGAAACTAATGCAACTTCAATGTAGTAATGCGTTACAACCGTAAATGAGAGTATGCGTTTATTTGTAAGGAGGTCCACCGTGTATTATGAGTGTATGTATCTGTAAGTGAGTAGTATGTGTATGTATCTGTAAGTAACTTCTAAGATGAAATAAACAAATAAAATACAAAAAAAAAAGAAAAAAAAACTACACCTAACTAATACAAACTCAGAGGAGGGTTGTCCAGTACTCTGACAAATTTATGCATAGCATTGTATTGTATTATATCCACATAACAATAGATCAACAATACAATACAATTAAGAATGACGCAACACAATAGAGTACAATACAATGCTATGCATAAATTTGTCAGAGTATTGGACAGTTTCCCTTGGATTTTCCCCTGTTTCTGTTTCATTCATTTACCTTCGGTTATTCCATCCCACTGCCATTTTGAGTTGGTCTTGTTATTACTAATGAAGTTTTTATATCCTTATTTTCATATTTAATGCTGACCTGGATATTTCAAACCCCATCAAACCTCAGCCATTTTGAACTACATGTAGTTTCTTCTCCCTTTTTGTTGTCCAGCTATTAGTGATTTCCATGGTTTGGTGTAATTTCCAACACATCAACCTTCTCAATTCGCACTTGCTACCTCAAATTCTCTAGGAGTTCTCAAGGGTCACCAGACTGGACTTGCATTGTAGCTGGATTCAAGTCAGGCTACATGAGGATTTATTTACAGGTGCCTGTATAGCCTCTCTATCTATACTTGTATTTAATTTATTTACTGATTAACTCAGTGACCCCTGGATCAGAAATTTCCAAAAATGATATTTTGCACTGCACAGCGTATTATTTTCTTCTCTTTCCCCAAGAGATTACAGCCAAACCACCTAAAACTTCACTCGGAGATGAATGTCCAAGTTTCATTTTAGGCCAAAAGTTTGGACATGTGCAAGTTTGGACATCCCAGAAAGCAAACTTTGGAGAAATAATTTTCAACCTTCTTATTTTGTGTTTCTCTTTCTTTTTCATATGTCGGTTTGTTGGCCTTTCAGCCACCTATCTTTTGGTTGGGAAAGTTCTTACCGAAACGTCAAGGAAGTGACAATTTCTATCTAATAGTAACCATGCAGACATGTAGTTGTGGTAGGGCCGGGGGGTCAAGTTTTTCTTCGATTTTTAGAGGAGAAATTTGTGCAAAAGTTTTTTTGTGTATTTCTCTGGTTCAACATATCCCATCATGTTATATAATTTTAGGCATGGTTTTAAGCATTTTTAGTGCAGAATGCACTATTGGGATGGTTTTGGGGACTGCCTGCTGCTAAGAAACTATGTAACTATTGCAATAAAGACACTAAGGTGTAAACTTTAATGTTTGTTTAATTAATTAATTTCAATTAATTAATTACCATTGCGGCAAGAGGGTAGCAAGCACACTGCTATTTCTTATCAAGGTTTCTGTCCATTCACATCCTGCAAGGGAGTGGACTGAACCGGAAGGGGTTCTGGGACCTACCGTGCCAGAGCTATCAATTGCATTCTGCACTATCTGAGATTGTCTCACTAGTTCCCAATTCTCATATAACTGACCAGTTAACATTTATTATGTACATGTAAATTTGTTCTTTAGAATGGATCGCTGTTGCTGTCTCAATTTCTTCACGATGACCCAGTTCTTAGACTTAAATGCAGAACATGGCAGCCATACAAGAACTATGGAACTGCAGAGCAGGTACAAAAGAAAACATTATTCGCACTAGCAAAGACAGACCTGCCAACACTAGGAAACTTATATTAAAGTAAATGTGTTGACTGTGGTAACACAAAGACGAGTATGAACCTCTAGTTTAATAAACCTGTACTGTACATAGCTAACAAATAAAGAAGAAAAATCAGGTCACACACTAATACATTTTTTTTTCTGTGAATAAGGCCGAGTGATCTGACAAGAATTTTGTGACCTGTCTGAACTTGAATAACTTACAGTTATTACCAAGGTGTTTAAAGCTGTACCTGGTCGTTTTGGCGATATGTAAAAATGAAATTTTTCCAGCAATTATCCATCCTATCTGTTGATCATCCAATAGAGATAATTACCACTGATAGTGAAGCTTTTAATAAGACTGTACATTCAACTTTGCCTAATGGATATTGCTTGTACTGCTTAGGTTGAAGAGCTAGCCATCTTGTATCCCAGTGCAATGGTTATTATTGATGGTTTTAGCTTGTACCAGTCACTGAGAGCTTGCAGAAACCAGCTAGCAAGAGGTGAGCTCGAGGTAGATATCAATAATTATGGACTGTCTAGAATTTATTAAACTTGTGCCCAGCTGAAATTTGTTGCTGGCTTGGTTCAATCAAGCAAGAAGTAGAATACAGTCTCGCTCAGGAACAAAATGTTACATCCCTTGAGTCCAGCGCAGTAGAAGTCATTCCACTGCCACGGGTTCCAACCCATTTGTGAGGAGAAGCAATATTTGGACTTGTTCTTTTATAAAATGTTCATGGGTTGTTGACCAAGTGCAAGGTCAAGATGGCTGGATATAGGCCAAGATCTTTTTTTTGGCATTTTTATCTAGGCCAAGATACATAAAGGTCCATAAAACACACAAAAAATGATCAAAACTTGTTTATACAGCCATCATGATCAAACAATAAGTAAGATTTATTATGGCACACAGGACACCATGTTCTTGAGAGATACAATGTACAACAGTTAATTCCCAGGAGAAAAAATAGCTTGCCTGCTTGGGTAGCCAATCAAAGCATAGAATTTCATTTATAACTACGTGTAGCCAAAAAAAAAGTACTGTAGGGGTGGCAAAGGGTCCTCCAAAAACCATGGGCCTCGTAAAATTTCCATCAAATTTCATGGGTCTTGCAGTCTCGTTTTCTTAGCAATTATGTGCGTCTTGCAGTCTCAAACTTTTTACAAAGCTCTGTTGGAGTCTTGATTTTTTACTATGCTAAGAAAGTCACAAAGTCCTGATTTATGTGTTTTTATAAATGAATGAACATCGTAGAATCTGAATGTCTTGCACTTGTATTAAAAACACTTTGAAGTCTCAGTCTTGAATCTGAAAAGTCAAAATATCTCAGGCATGCAAAGAAAAATGCTAGCCTCACCTTCTCGAAAAGTCTCACATTACCTTTCACAGTCACCAATTAGCAGCCAGGCTGATTCAAGAGTCATAGAGTGTAAAAGTCAAACTTGACTTGCAACTGATTTCTAAGGAGAGTTGGGGGAATATACATGTATATCTTGCTTTCTTTCATGTGCTTCATTTGTTTCAGCTCAAGCCAGTGGTTTCTCTGAACTGGTTGGTCCTCCTCCACTGGCATATAAGAAATGGCGATTTGATGGCCAAACAAAAATCAAAGATATTGCTAGTTGTGGTGAGGTGATGTTGTGAACAATCCTGGTCCTATAACCTTATAAAAATATATAATAGTCAAGGATGTGCAGGGCTCAAAAAATATCTTGAATTCCAGCTTACCCTTAGGACAAGACTCTCAAATGTTGCTTGCCCTGGGTACATCTTAGTTTGCCATTTTAAAGGGGCTACATCACAGTATTTTGAGTTATTTCTGCCATTGACAAAATTACCTCTAAATTCAAGGAAACCCGAAAATAATACTTCACAAAGATAGAAAAACACTAAAGAGATAATGATAAACCATAAAGGAACAAGGATGGTTAAGGATGGAGAAGATTGACATGGTTTGCAAACCACAAATTATATTGAAAAATTTAGGCTAAATTTTTCAAACCGTTTAACCATGACACAGCTCCTTTAAGAATGGCTGACTGTTGGGATAGCGAAACGCCGTTCAACGACCCATGTGGCAAATCGCTCATATTTTGCCCAAAGATACCCTTAGGTGACCTAGTTCTAAAAATCAGGTTCCTGCGAATTTTTAGTTTTTGGAAATTTGCAAAAATTTGAAAGCATGGTTAAAGTGCGATTTTTGATCCAATAACGTGTCCGTAATAAGGTGCGAGGATGAAGCGCTGCTTAGGTCTTAAATATATTCAATTGACTTCAAACTTCATACAAATGTGGAGCAACTACTGTAATGTGTTCTTCGTTTTAAACTAATCTGAGATTATGTTGATATAGTGGTTTTACAAACCATTTTAAAAACACCTCTGAAACATGTTAAAAATAGCAGCAAAATATAGGTCATGTTTAACAGCATAAAATTGCATCTGGTACCTCACTTTTCAATTATTCTACTCTGCAGCCTAGCCTAAAAATATTGGTATTAACATTTACAATGCCAAATTTCATGCTCGGACATGCAACGCTTCTCTCAAGTGACACGCAATATATTCACGGAGTGAGGGTTAACACCTTTAAATTGGTTCAATAAAAAATATTTAAAATTGAAAATCAATCTAAATCCCATCTATTTATAGCTTAGACCTGTGGAAAGATTCTGTTGCCTGTGATTGATGATCACCAGTGTGATCTACTGAAAGTCTATATCATCAGCTGAAATTTGTGAACGCTTATAAATTATGCAAATCAATTCACAAGTTAGCGCCAAACATTTCAAACATTTTGCATTTTTTTAAAATACAATAACGGAATAAACTAAATGCTGTGTGTAAGTTTAAAGCAGTTCACAAAAGAGGTTTGAACTACCTGAAGGGTTACTTGCGAACAAGAACTTGTGGGAACTGTTTTTCGTGTTATGCAGTTCATCGTGTTGCTTGTATGTTGAATGCTAAAATCTAGCGGATGCTCAAAAGAGTAGTGTTGTAGCATTGATAGAACTTTCCCTCAAAGAATAATCGCATATGGAAAACATATGGCAAAATTGTTCAACCGCAAGTAAATTCACAATATTCGTGATCATTCTTTATGTGCTATAATTACCATCCGTAAAATACCAAGAGACATACCCAACTGCTGTATCCTTTCTGCTACACCACAATACAAGAAGATCTTTCAGATCTTATAACCGCGCTTTTAAAATTGAACTGTTTTCTTAGCACCACAGTCACAAAGCAGTGCACATTCTTTTACAACCCAGCCTTTATAATAAGTTCCGCAGTGTCGTAACTCATGCTGCTGTGGCGCAGTGGAGTAGACGATTGCCTCCCAATCGAGAGGTTGTGAGTTCGAATCCCGTAGGAGACTAAACTTTTTTTTTAATGTTTTTTTTTTGCTTATTAACAGATATACAGAAAACGTTCACCGAAACAGAGCGTCTGCCTTTCCAATACGTAAAAGAAAATTTACCAAAACAGTGTTTGCTTTCCGATGAAATATCATATTAAGTACATCGATCTCGAAATCAAAGTATGTTAGCCTTGGTCGAGCACTAATAAGTTATCACAAGTGTCAGATAGGATTGCGAAGGGCAAATGATGAACACTGATGAAGTCTTTCCTTTCTAATCGTATGTAAGCCTAAATGCGACTTGTGTCCTGGTGTTACGTTCAGGTCATTCATACACAGCTCTACTTATAAACAGCTACGCTATTAATAAACAGCTTTCTTCCGTAAAAGTCAAATTTTAATTTGTTTCTGCTATCAGTAAAGGACAAGCGAAGTCAGACAATCCGAGGTTTCCACTATCCACGGCTAATTTTAGAACATAAACGCTGCAAGTTCTATCTTGTTTACCTCAGCAAATTTAATTTTCCTTCGAATCTCTTTACTCGCTTCAATGAAATGGCCATTCCTAAACCCACACGAAATACTCGCAAAATTGCAAATAAATTAATGACTGTCGCTTCTGGCGAAATAAACTTGCAAAAAAGTAAGCACGATCGTACTCGCGTAGCCAAAGTGAAAGCTGCAATGTCAGCAATTCCATAGCTGGCGTAATAAATTTTTTAGTATATTTAATATTCTCTTCGAATCCAATGCTTCGATAAAACGAAAAGAAAATACATTTTACATATATTAAAGAAAACAATATCCGTAACATTTTCCGTGTATTAATGTTCCAATATCCATGACATTGTCTGTGTATTTATGTTTCAACAACTTTTCGTGAATAAACATTACAGATTGCGTGATTCAAATTTGGCCGAGTGGAAGTCTGCGTCTGGTGACGGACAAAACGACGAAAAAAAATAAATAAACAACGGGTAAAAGATGAACCGCGCTCGGCCCATGGCCGCGCGGTTAATAAGGGAGCAATTCCTAAACCATTTACTGGCAGTATTTTCCATATACATATTATCATGAAAAGTGTAATTGTGTAGTGGGAATCGAGAAAAATGTCACATAACCCCACCGCTATTTATTTCTTTGAGGAAGCGGGGGAGGTGTGGGGGAGGATTAGTTCATTCTCTTATTTAGAAGAAAGAAGCAGTATAAAAGAATCATAAGTCAGCTGCTTTGTGGAGAATTATTTTGCAGGAAAATTCAATGTTCACATGATCTATGCCAGATTAGTTTCTCAATGCGCTGGTGTCCCATGAAAACATCATAAGACGCTTCCTCGGTCACACCAGTTGATAATAGCACTGATGTTGCCATCACATGTACTTTAAAATTTTTGTGAATTTCTAAAAAATAAAAATTTGTTGGAACCTTTAAATAGGAGAAGGAGGAGAATCTACTTGTCCCGGACAACCAGATGGCACTTTTTTCAAGCCCTGATGTATAGGAAAAATCCAACCTGGCTCTTTTGCAATAATATTCCATTCAGCTCTTGTGACCTGTGCACTTTCATACCTACGCCCACCCCACCCCCCTTTCAAAGATATAATGACCTTTACATTACTTGCTTCCGAATCTCTTTACGGTGGCCAATTCACATTATCAACCCAGTTGATAAAACCAAATTATCTTGTAATACAATGTACTCCCACCGACGCGGCACCACAGTTTCTTTAGAAACTTGCCCCCTTTGATTAATTTACATACCATTTTGTTTCAGGAGTTGTGCCACCAAACATGTTTGATCAGCTGCAGGCAGCCTCATTTATTGGAGGTTTCAATGCAAGCATCAGGAACAACATGCCTGCCATGTCCCACTACATTAGCACTGGGAAGGAGCCATTTGTAGCAGTGTACACTGCAATGGAGGTAACACTGCATGTTCTCCATACATGTGTGGGCTATTGACCAAGTGTGAGCTCGAGATGACTGAATATTGGCCAAGTTCTTTTTTAGTGTCTTCATGGACCGAGACGGAGTCGAGGTCCATAAACACGCAAAAAAAGAACGAGGCCAATATCAAGCCAACTTGACCGAACAAGCTTGGTCAATAAAGGACTTCATATATGGCTTTCGGTGAAATTTTTCTTGCGGGACAAGGCGGGTAGTCCCGAGCGGGCAAGATGGCTCCATCTTGCCCACTTGGGTAGCCAATCACAGCGCAGGATTTGATTCATCTTGCCCCCTCGCGGAGCTAGCCACATTATAAACGTAGTTATTGCATTGCATAAGTTTGTCATTGCTTGATGTTAGAGACTATTTAGAAATTCATATTTTTTATTCTTGGAATAGAGTGGTTTTCATTATACTGTGCAATCACTAAGAACATAGACAATTCAGTGACCCACGAAAAACTTGAACCTTACAAATTCAAGTAACTGGCACAAAGCATGGCAAGAAGGGCATGAACTGGATTCAAGAGTGAGCCAAAGCTTTTAAACCAATCACAAGTGCTGTAAAACCAAAGCAAATGCAAATTACTTCTGACAAAAGTGCTCTATCCTTGAAATTGATGGTCACGCTTGAAAAAGATTCACTGAATATACCTAGAGAGTAAAATTATTACACGTAGAATAATTATGAAAACGTTTTTCAGTTGATGTGTCCTTGACATCACCATCATGGATGCATAAACTATTGGGGGAGGGAACTGAATTACTATTTAACAATACATTATATTTAATTCAAGTCAACTATCACACATAGAAATTGAGATTGTTCTAGTATAAATCTGCACCTCAACTAGTAGGTTATGAAATCCTCTTCACAGACACTTCAAAACGAAGCGGTCGCCATTTTGTTAACAACCACATGCTACTAGGCTAATCACTATTAAGAACAGTGAGAATAGATAGTGAGTACCGTAGCCAATAACAGAATGGCATTGGTGATTGAATGCTAGTAGGCTTATATTAATTATTATTGATATCATGTTGTGCTATTTATTAGGGTAGCTCACCCCCTTTGATTTCTGATGTTGCCTTAGCAGTAGCAAGCAAATTAACAACAGCAGTGCTGTCTAAGCTCACAGCAGCTAGGTAAGTTAGTTTTATACAACACCTATTCATATGAAGCTGTTGAAGGGACGGTGAATGGTGCCTAGAGAAGTTGTGGAACTTGCAACCTTTAGATCTGATCTTAAAACCTCATCATCATTTATCTCAGTCTTGGCATCTCAGTCCCAGTTGTTGTTTTATTTATACATGTTCTTTTTTTGTTTTTCTTTTTACATGTTGAGCTCTATAGTCTGTACAATCAAACCTCTTGTGATAGGATGACCAACAAGGCATCCAGTTAGGGCTGTTCTCTAGTTAAATGGCAGGGGGGAGGGGCAGGGGTGCATTAAAATTTGGAGTCCCCTAATCCTACGACTTCACCTGAACTATAGCCATAGTAATATGTTAAATTTAAAGTACTTAAAATTATTGCATGTCTTTTTTCATTTGTAAGTGGGTGGCTAGGATGGGGTACCAAGCCAGTCAGTCAAGCAACAGAATCAACAAAAGCTGCAAAGCCTAAAGTGGAAAAAGGAACTTTTTTACCTGCCAGGTTTGACATTGGAGCTCTTAGTGTATTGCAGTCATGTTAAAGATTGCCGTCAACTTGGTCACAGGCAGACATTGGCATTAACACATTTCTAATACATCTACAATGCCAGTTTAACAAACACAGCCAGTTCCGCAAATAAGATTTGCTGTTTTGGCATTATTGGAACATTGCCTTATGGCCACCCTGTTTGTATGGTCACCCACCTATATTATGGCCACTTTACTGTGGCCTGAACAAAAGCTCAGTCAGTCATTTTCTTATTCAAAGAACCCCTTTAATACGCTACCCTGTTAATTCAACCAGATTTTTGTGGCCCATTGTTGACCAGATTAATGGGTTCTGCTGTATATAGTGCCATAATTATTTCAAAAGAGCAGTTGGGTTATTGGACAATGGTTGATTTATCAATGTCCATCCACTGTGCTTGAAGTTGTGTCTGTAATTATTTTTTTTGTATAGCAGTGGCATGTCTAAAGGTGGATACAAGATATCCTGATTATCAGTTGAATAAGACGCGATAGAGCTTTGGTGACAAAATTTTGGACTTAAAATTACGGTATTGCCACGGGCAACTTTCCTCATTTCCAGTGGTAACGATATCATTAACTGCAATTACATTTGCTTTGCTGCCAGTGATGTCAGGCCAAGAAGTTGCCACTTGAAACAGAGCCAGTTGCCATAACAACAAAAGTTGGACACAAAAACCTGGTCAACAAACTTTTTCGTGCCTTACTCTCAACTGATAATCATAGTAAGTCATGCAACTTGACGTTAAGGTAATCTCTAACAATGCACCAGAGCACACGCCAATGAAATATTCACCCTTTTGTTTGGTAGATTTGGTTTGCCTGATTCTCATCGGTATGGCACAAGCATCACAATGGCGCCAAATGGCCGCTTGGCGGTGACTACTGACGATTTTGGTCGAGTAATGCTACTGGATGCAAAGACAGCTATAGTGGTTAGATTATGGAAAGGTAGATTCAATATTTTATTCTCAGTCTGTAATCAGCACTTGATATTCTCATGCAGTGAAGGTAATTTCATTCAATTCAGTTTTTGTTCCCTAGTATTAATGCATTGACTCCTCAACCAACTTAAACCAGCCTTCAGGGCACAACTGGACTATTATTATAGTGTGCCTTTGTTATGTTATTATGAGCCTTAAATTTGTTATAAGTCATGAAGTCATGCCTCGGTTCGTTATAACAAAGGATTGGCTCTGTTTACTATAGCAAAAGTCTGACTTGGTTTAGAATAATTATTGTGTTATAAAGAATAACCTCGTTGTTATTATTGCATTTTCCAACTTTACTTGTAGGTTTTTGTTGCTCCATGTGCTTTAAGTTCTGTTTCAAAAACATTTTTCTCCAGTGACCATGTTATAATGGCCAAAATATTACGAATGGCCTAAATCCACAATCCAATACTTCAGTTTGTATTAAAAATAATGTTAAATATGCCCATCCATCTTCTGCTGCGTACAATTATCGACTGATCAGTCGATAAGAAATATTATTTTTTTTGTCTCATGGTAGGTTACCGTGATGCAGAGTGTGGCTGGGTAATGGTAGGAGAGGAAGACCACCATGAAGAGGAACCGCCAAAGTCTTCCCTGAGGACTGCTCTGTTCCTTGTCATATATGCTACCAAAAGAGGAATTTTAGAGGTATGGAGAGACGAGTAGGGGATACTGCCCCAGGGTCCAAACTATTACCCTTTTATATGCAGGGTTGGAAACCTTGTAAATCAAAGTATTGTTTACAATTTATCATTTTTATAATGAGAGCTTGGCTTTTTTTGATGTATTTATTTCTTTATTTATTTTAGTATGTTATTTTAACAAGACAACGTGTGCAACACAGTCAAATAACTTTTAGCTATTTTATTGTGAAGAAGTTCTTCTCACCATTGTACACCACACCATTTTGTCTTGTACACCAAGACAAAATAACAGTGCTTTCCATTTCTCAAGTCAAGATGTATATCAACACAATATATTGGAGTTGAACTGTGGTCATAATCAGTAAGCTTACAGTCAAACCAAGTGAAGCGTACCCCTCAAGAGTATAATTATTAATGAATTGATTATTTGAATGTTGAACCCACTAGTCGTTTCAAAAATGCAATAATGAATTGATTATTGCAAAATTGAACCCGGTTGTTGTTCCAAGAATACTGCTAATGGGTTTAATGTTCAAAAAAATCAGTCTCATATTGATTTTTGAAATGACTAGCGAGTTCAATATTCAAAGAATCGATTCATTATTGCATTCTTGAAACCACTAGCGGGTTCACTATTCGAACAATCAATTCATTAATGTAATCTTGAGGGGTACACTTCACTTGGTTTGACTGTAATAATAATATGTTGGTTTAGATCTGGAGAACAGAACAAGGACCACGAGTGGCTGCCTTTAATGTTGGAAAGGACTGCAGGTTAGTGAGTGCTTGTATTTGCAGAACTTATATTTCCCTTTGTCAGTTCAGTATGTACAACAACAATCAATGATTAATTTTTCGATTTAAGTAAACTCTTACAAAACATCACAAGTGGTCTTCTCTGGTTAAGCTTTATGTTTGGTTTTGTTGTTGCTGCACTCGTTTCAAACAAGCTACAATTGGAAACAAAGAATCTTCCTTTAAGTGTGGCTTTCCATCAGAGATAAAAACTCAATTAATAAATACATTTCATTCCCAGACATATAAAACTCCAAAAAAAAAAACTCCTAATTATTACACAATTTGTTACACTCTTGTTTTACTCTTGAATTTCAACCCCATATCCATAGATCCATCATCAACACATTTATTGCACATTTTATTTCTTTTTTATATATATAACATCAGGGAAACCGTTACTATATTTACATTTTTTTGCTGAAGAAAGTTGCGACAGCAACTGAAACATCCTGGAATAGTTTTCAACTATGCCTGGCTACAAACCCACATCATATGACTGTATTTGATTCAGGTGCTGTGTTGTCTTTTTACCAAGATCTCAATAATCTATTGAAAAACTTTCAGGCTCCTGTATGCCGGGCATGGAATTATGGGACTTGGTCATGTGATCAGACAGGGGCAGGCCCCCCCACAGCACACACTGAACTGTACCCTGATCCAATGTGACGGGACATTGAAGACATTCTCAGTACCATTTCACTGTGCTCTCAGGTGAGTCTACCTACAGATGTTATAATGCAACTGTTACCTTTGCATACAGTTGTGATTTGCTAGCTTAGGGAAGGCACTTATCAGAAACAGTGGGTTTTTTCAGGACAAAGAATTTTTTGGTCTCATTTTTTCAAAACCACCTAAAATTGCAGGCCATAATTCATTCCAAACTCACATTTCAAATCATTCTCAACTTAATACTCAACTCAAACTCACTGGTATTGTTAGATTAGGAGGCCTTAACTGGAACAGCAGAGCTTATTAAAAAGGGGGTTTGTCTATTATAAAAAATACCTTATACCTTATTTTAGTATGTAATGTACATTTATCATACCACAAGCACTAAGCGAATTCTACGGAGGTATAATAAAGCTTTTCATAAATGTTTGTTTATACCCTTTTCACCTTTAATAGCGTTTCATTTTCAGTCATTCTAAAATAAGAATAACTGAAAGTGGTTTACTCTGAGATTAATTTGTGGCCTTGTTGTTGTTTCCAGTGACAAGCATAGTAAAAGAGTTAGGGATCTACACCTGTTAAAAAAGCTGTCAGTTCTTTTAGACACAGCAAGGTCTGGCCAAGGTAAATGAACCAGGTAGTAAGATCTTCACCCTGGAATAAGATTCTATCTCTTAGAAGGACATGGTTTACTATTGGCTTATTTCTTTCCTTGTTGTATACGCAAGGTGAATGACAGTCTTTAATTGAGAATGAAGGATTGATGGTAGAGGGGATGAGGGATTAAGAAATTTCTAATGTTGGCGTTGGTGCACTGAGTATCATATTCAGTCCTTTTTTCCTTTTTTTCTTTTTAGAATGTGAAGCAAATGACACCAATAAACTGGAAAAAGGCTTGGTTGACATTCTAAGTGATATACAAACTCCACAACTTCATCAGCAGGTGAATATTTTTAATATCACTGTGCTTTTCAAAATCACGCGATTTCTGGAGCCCAAAATCAACTAATGATTGCATTTTTCATCTCCATCAATTAAGAATTTTACAGTAACTGCAGAAAGTCTCTCGCGCTTATCGGCTAATTTTCAGTGTCAATAAGCAGACAGATGATGCAACGCCGCCAAGGGCGCATAATTTGATGATTTGTTATGATTGAAAAACAAGTTGATGGCAGTTTTTCATGTTCAAAGCAGTCTGCGGTCGCCTCGTGGATCCACAGCTACTTTGACAATGTTATCACGAAACTTTTGATCAATCATAGGACAGACGCGATTTCTATGCATGATAGAAATCTCGAGCTCGTAATCTACTTGTTAAATAGAAACACAATTTTAAACCAATCAGCGCGCATATTTTCTTTGGGCTATTTCCAATTTGTAATTATAACAACAGTCAACAAACCTGGAAAAAAGCAACCAAATTGGATCCAAATCTACCAATCAAAGCCCTCAGACGTGAACTTTTGAACATGTTGAAGTGAGCTATTTCCTGAGAGGTCCGCTAAGACGATTTATGGCAGCGGAAAATGCAGCCGTAGGTTGACATTTAGGGTTTAAAGTGTTCGTGATTTTGAAAAGCACGTTAAACTAATTTGAGGTCTATGATTGACCTTTAGTTACTATTGAGTCATAGTTTTTGATCGCTCATCCTCACCACCCTTAAAAACCTGACAGTTGCCTATAAGATATGTTTAACAAATTGACGTCAGTTTTTCATGCGTCTGTCCTGTTATTGATCCTAAATTTCGTCATCACATTGTCAAAGTAGCTGTGGATCCACGAGGCGATAGCCGACTGGATCCGCAGACTACTTTGACAATGTGATGACGAAATGCATTGTCAATAACAGGACAGACTCATTAAAAACTGACATCAATTTGTTTTTTTACGATAACAAATGGTCGAATTGCCCACTCTCGCTCGCTGACGCGTCGCACGAATTTCAAATTCATGTGCCTGTCCGCAGCCAATGATCGCGCGAGAATTTCTGCAGTTATCGTAAAATGACTGATAGACAGAAATAGAGAGATGTTCAGTTGAGTGTCGTAAAACCAAGCGAGAGAGCTAGGATTAGTTTTGGTTTTACTTCTGTATGGATGAAAAAGAGGCGCAACTTTTTACGCCAATTGTGTAGCGTACGAATGCAAACCAATTACTTTTTAACACTCGCGAGGGAAAACCGCTCTATAGTCCTGCTACAGCTTAGTGCTGACACAATCCTGAGTTACGGAGTACATCGTGTATCAATGGCCTTCATAAATGTTACCTGTTACACACAATGAAGTCAAACATTTTACACACGTTAACTTATCCCTGTAATTTTTGTGACAAGGGTCTACAATGTGTCTTGTCCACTGTGGGAATTCCAGCCTCTATTCTACTTCAAGCTGTGAGGACTGTCAGTGAAACAGCTCAAAAGCAAAGTGAGTACATTGTCTATGGGACATTTTACCAAACGTTTTTGACATTTTACAGGTCAGTTATCTATTAGTCCCTGCAGAATCAACCATCTCTTCAGTTTTTAGGTTTGTAATTAAAGATAAAAATAAGTTTTTGTCAGGCCAAGTGATCCATACTGCCGAAGCTTGTTATAGTTTGAATCATATTAAGCATTTGCACTCCCCCTGAATGGGAGGCTAGTCCATTGCAGGGTTACCCCCAGCATCAATTTAGCCGGTATGTGGTTAAACACCTGGGTGAATAGAGGCACTGTGAAGGTTAAATGTTTCGCACGAGAACACAACACAATGACCCGAACCTCGGGCCCGTTTCTCGAACGTCCCGAAAAGTTTTCGCACCCGGAAAGCCATAGCAAAATCTCGAAGCTTATGATTACAGAGCTGTTTTATTCACGTATTATTAATA
>OZ026600.1:1193200-1225700 GCA_964020085.1 Micromussa lordhowensis | reverse complement strand
AAGTTTCTGCTGTATTGATACATTTTGGTTTACATATGCTAAAATAAGCATAATTTTAAATAAAAAAATTGCACCCCAGGAAAAAAACATAGGTGTCATATTACACCCCTATCTCAGCATAACGGACACCTCTCTACAACGGCCACTCCTGTCCCCAAGGTGGCCTTTGTGGAGAGGTCTGACTGTATTATTTGTTTTCTTCATAGAACCTTCTTGTTTCTGGGTGGCTAGTAGATCCGGACCTGTGTTACAATAGAGTAGATTCCATGTTTCACCTTCACTCACTCATATCAAGAATAAGTTCACTTCCAGGTAAGTAAAACTCTGAGTTTTGGATCCGAAAATGTGCACGAACCCTGTGTTATTCTTCAGATGCAACATCATTTCCTGGAGGAATGATTGCATCACAAACCCGTAGCGTGTTTGCTTTAGAGGCTAGAATGCAACAGCAGTTCACCGACGAGGCTAACAGATGACTTCAAATGATTCTTAACTCATGAACAATTACTCTGCAAGATTATTCGCGCCTTCACACGCAAAATAGTCCTGTGCATTCTCGCCCTCTCTCTTACTTCTTCTCGCTTACTTATTATCTCAACATTTGTAAGCCTGCGGAAATTTTGTTACAGGAGGATTACCAAGGGAGAGTTCCTCTGCCGAGCCAAGTGACAACGCTATTTCGCCTTGGTGGGAGAACGTACGCCACATTCTGGCCCAGTCCACCGCAACAAGCAGGGCGCTATCTCTTGCTTCAGTTTGTCGAGCTGTTGCCATGGAGATCAGCACGGCCTCCAAGAAAGTACAGGTATGGTAGGTTGCGCTAATACTGAGGCGAGTTCCAGGTTACTTTTTTATTTTCGGTGAATTGGGAATCATCGAACAAGCGTAGCATGATATTTTAAATTAGTATGATTTAACTAGAATACTAATGCAATGGCGCAATCTGACTGGCTAAGCTATCGTGCACTATCAGCCATTAGTATATACCACACAAGTGAATAGTACTTTTCGCGCGCGCTGATTGGCTAGCTCGGAGGTGATTAGCCAAGTACTATTCACCTCCGAGCAGCCGAAGAAAATTAGTGGCTTTTGTCGCTATATTTTAACTAATGAAGTCACTCTTTGGGCTGCTAGTTATTCAGCTTGTGTGGTATATACTAAAACAATTATTCACCTCAGTGTAAGTGAAAGTGGTGGATGTTTACCGAGCCGCGAAGCGGCGAGGTAAATATCCACCACTATTCACCTCCACTTCGGTGAGTAATTGTTAATTATTGTGCATTGGCTAGAGGCCGTCCACAAAATGGCGACGTTTTCTCGTTTCGGAAGCGGATTTAGAGACATTACTTGACACTACAATTTGCTGTCCGAAAGAATTTTAAAAGCCTTTTAATTGTGGCAACATTGAAAACATGATTGATCGACGCAGTTATATACATAACCTAATTAGCTATGAAATTAAAGCCTGATAAAAATGCAAGCTTGAACGGGATTCGAACCAATGACCTCTGCGATACCGGTGCAGTGTTCTACCAACTGAGCTATCAAGCCAACTGGGAGCTGGTCGCGTTGTGAGTTCGAAATATACCCGTAGATCAGTGGTGAAGGTACAAGTGAATACGTGAAAGGTCATATATTTGAACTGCGGGAAAAGATATCAAGACATGATTGATCATCGCAGTTATACACACAACTTAAGTAGATGTGAAATTAAAGCCTGAAAAAAGTTCAGGCCTGAACGGGAATCGAAGCCGTGACCTTTGCGATACCGGTGCATGTAATATAACTGCGATGATCAATCATGTCTTCATATCTTTCTCCGCTGTTTAAATATATGATCTTTCATATATTCACTTGTGGCAACATTGGTACTTGTGACCAATCAATAGTGGTGCCACCAACTGCGGTGCTGTTTATTCAAAGCTCACGGGTTGGTTTACACCACAGGATGAAGACGAAGAAGCTGAAGGGGAGGAGTTGGCCACCGGAGACTGGATATCAGTCTCAGTGGAGATAGAACGCTGGAACCTGCTGGTGTGTCAGCTGAGTGACTTGCAGGCTCTAACAGGCTTTATCAGTCGACTGACAGCTGCCAATCAAATGAACAACGATACCAGGGACACACCTGAGCTGTCAGTTATTGGTAAGCGTTACATTCGTGAGGTGAAGAGTTTAAACCCTCACATCGCTGCACAATTGAAGGACTGGCACTTAGTTGACTTACTTGAAACTTTTATATGAACTTGAAGTTGATAAAGTCAAATTAACCATAGTAGCTATCTTGTAAAGTGTCAGACGACCATCTCGTCAATGCGGAGTGTACGGCTATACCGGCTGGGTATTTGAGCCTCTCTCCGTTAACCAGTGCCCAGTTGTTCAAAGGGTAAATGGCGCTATCCACCTCATAAATCGCTATCCAGTGTATGGGTGTTGGCAAAATAATAGTAGTTTAATCGGTGGACTGGCGCCAGGTGGTGATCACATGATACTTGTCTCGTCCGCCATTTTAGGGTTCTTGAGCACCGGTTATGGTGCAGCTTCTAAAGTGTTGTCCAAGTACATCATACAATGCGACACGCCAGCGAGTCATCTGGGAATTCCTCGCGCTCCAAGGAAGACGGAGCTTGAAATTCAGAGTGAGACTGGAGACGAAGATCAACCGGAAGTTAGTCCTGAACCTGAAAACAACACCGAGCTGGAAGGTTTGTTTACTTTTTAACAAGCGCTTGTCTTTCAAAGAGAAGTGTTGATCAAAATAATGAAATGAAATTATTGTGATAATCCATAGGAGTTTTTCGTTGTTTTTGTTTCAGGTCTTGGTGAGTTGCGCCTGAAGTTTCCACTCAGCCTGCACCAGGATGTTCTGTGGGCGTACTGTGCTACGAAGTGCGTGACATACTGGCATAGTAACAAAGAAGTGCGTGACATAGCAAATCAAATAGGCAATTTCCGAGTTTCCTTGTGCTTCTGTTTCAAAACAAATCCTCGTGAAAAACCTTTCAAATGAAAATGAGTTTGAGTTTACATGAAATTGAACCTGTATGCGGAACTCAGTTTCATATGAATGTTTTGACTCGTTTTGAAATACAGGCAAACGGCAACTCGAAAATGGCCTATCAAAGAGTGAGAGAAAATAAACATTGTTTTGGGAGATTCGGAAGGATGGAAAAATAGATTTTTAAGTGTCTCACCACTTCTGTCGCCCAGTTTTTGGGGGAGAATTTCCTTATTGTCATTTTCTGACATGCTTGATTCTATGTCGACTTTGCAAGGAGAGTGCAGCTACTGATTAGCCTGCGAACCTGACGGAATTTTGCGCGAGTACCTTATTTCGGCGGCGGAAGCAGTAAGACCGCGAGGAGAATGGGGGATAGTTTAGGGGCCTCCGAAGCAAAGGGCTCGTTCGCGGACTCCCGCCAAACACGCAGGCTAGATGTGGAACAATTTTGGGCTTTGAAAGGAAATACACTGTAGTATGAATTTTTCAGGTCGAAACTCAGACTTTTCTTGAGCGAGAGAGGAATGGAGCGCGGGTGATAAGGTTGATCGAGAATAACGCTTTTCTCTTTTTTTTCCAATTTAGGAAACTAGCAAGTTATTTTTTGCTCTGGAGCACTTGAGGTGTATACACTGTGCGGCGTTACAACACGGTATGTCCTCAGCTCAAAAGATTCATTCCTTTACCGCTTGTCATACATTCCTTGTAATGTTGGTGGTGAGAAAGTGGTGATACACCAACTCAATATTCTCTGTTTTCTGATTTTCCGCTTCATTCTCATCACCTGTCTTCTTAACGAGGTATTGATTTAGTAAGGAGAAATTGCATTTTGAGTATTTACTCATTCTTCTGTGAGATGGTGGTGACAAAAGAACCGAAGATGATGCTGGAGGCGGCGTGGCCGAGTGGCTAGGGCGCCGGACTTGAAATCCGGAGGTCGCGGGTTCAAGTACCGGTCTGACCAATTAGCTGGAGTTGTTTCCCGGTGGACCCTAGTGCAACTCCTCGGTCATGCCTGTATATAGCCAACTGGTCTGCCTCCCGCCAGTTGGGATTTTTAAGCTTGTTATGTTCATTTGAAATATTTGTTTCCTTCAGTTTGAGTGGCATGTCTGTGAACTAGCTTGGTGTAGCTAAGTGCATGACCACTATAAACATACATTTGACATTTTGACATTTGACAAGATATTTTCTTCAGGGGGGCCAGTCGTGAAATGGGAACTGGTATTTGCCTTTGATCTTGTTCACAGGGAAAACGAGATTTGGGTTAGTGCGACTGAGAATCACAAACATGGGAAATATAGCAATATAGAATTAAACTGGAAGAAGAGCCCAACTTTATATAACGTTTTTTGCTCCGCGAAAGTAACTACCCATCGAAAATTAACGAGCCCCAAAGACTGCTAATTTGGATAGTAACGAGACTCGTTCCTTTCGAAAGTTTACGGTATTTTGCCCGGTATAGTTAAGTGTTATTTTTTCGTTGTTGTTGTTAAATTTTAGGCCTGGCAGTCACATTATGGAAAAAATACTTCAGGGAGAAAATATCTGCGACTGTCATGCTGATGGAGAAGGTTTGTTGACTATTTCTATATCAAGATAATTTGTTTTTATCAACTGGGTTGATAAAGTGATTGGCCAACGTAAAGAGATTCGGAAGCTGACGTTTCGTTAGCCCTTGCTAGCCCGAAGCTGACGCTTCGTTAGCGTTAGCCCTTCGCTCCGACGAAGGGCTAACGCTCGAAACGTCAGCTTCCGAATCTCTTTACGGTGGCCAATTCACTTTATCAACCCAGTTGATAAAACCAAATTATCTTCTAATACTCCCACCGAGGCAGCACCACAGTTTCTTTAGAAACTTGCCCCCTTTATTTCTAGATCAGTTGAATGTTGATTGTCTTTCAACTGAACTTGTTATAAGGAATAGAGGAATACTGGCGGACTGACAAAGAGTTTCCGAGTCTTCTATACATTGACATCGGGGAGTTTAAGAAACCACGACGGCGACGCCGAGGACAACGTCGATTAAAAAATGAAGTTATATTTTACCTACGAATCTCGTGGAACTCTAGCCGTCGTGGTTGACGTTCACCAGGCAACTTAGCTTAGGAATACTCGGATTATCTTGGCGAACATTAGTCGCAAGGTCATGGAATGCCCCTGCGAGGTCACTTCATAAATTCCGTGATTTCTGTTGATGTCATGTGACTTGTTCTTGTAGGTTGGCAAAGCACCCAAAGATCGACTTTGTCGAAAGGTTTGTACTGTCTTCTTTTAAACGTCTCAGTGCATATGGCGACTTGGCTGAAAAAAATTTCTTTCTCCTCTAGTTGCTAGCGTCAGAAAAAATACATCAACTGCTCAGATTTTTCGATAGGCCATTTCCGAGTTGCCTCTTGTCAAAACGAGTCTAAGTGCGAAACCATTCATATGAGACTGTGTTTCGCCTACATATTCATTTTCATACAAATCAAACTCATTTTCATATGAAAGGTGTTTCAAGAAGACTCGATTTGAAACAGAGGCGCAAGATAACTCGGGAATGGCCCGTTGATTCCACTGCTTGTCTTGGTATCATGTTTACTGGTGTTTTTAGAGCATTTCTTAAAGCGTTTGTCAGTCAGCCTCGCAGACTGGTTGTTGTATGTTAGTGCAGGTAACGAAGAAACCAACTAATCTCGTTAATTTATTAATAACGTTTTTACAGACTGTGAATCTAAGTTATACTGCCCTGGAACAGTTCTTGAAAGCCACCATACATCTTCTGGAATTGATATTTGAGGTAAATTTACTGAATTAAGTGGAGTGAAAGTCATTCCAATGAAACCTATCGTGTTATTCCACTTCTCAATATATTTTTTTTTTTTGACATCTTTTGATTCTCTTTCCGAACTGCTGTGCTGCGAGCTCGTCGTGGTCAGCGCTTTGGATTCTCATTAATTCAGGCGTTTAGAGACAGTCCTCTCCATGTTTCATGTGTTGTGCTCTTGGGCGATAAACTTCACTCCAGAAGTACAAACGGTCCAGTCCACGATCTATTGTGCTAATCAGCCAAAATGCTGGGGGAAGGGGTGGGTGAACCTATGATGGACTAGTGTCCCATCCCCGGACAGTAGCAACACCCCTAGGTGCACCTAAGACTAAATTGAGTGTTCTGATTGGCCAGACAGAGGGAAAGCCAGCAAAAAGATACATTTTGTTAAGTAAGAACTGTGCGGTTCAAACACGAGCGTTCACGACTGACAACAAAGATTTCCAACAAAACAGGAAGACCCTTAATGGCTGCAGGCGGTCAAAGACTTCGTAATTTGCGAAGATGGCTTAAAGACAGATATTTTCGAAGGTAGCGCAATGAGTTCCAAGATTGTCAAAATACCCCGCAGATTTTCTACTTACCACGTCTGCAAGTAATGTTACTGTCTCTGATATGGTATCTCGTAAATTTCTTCTGTAGTTTGAACTAAATAAGACCAATTTTACAAGACTACTTTGAGACATTTAGTTGTGTGTGTTATTTTATTCCAAATTGCGCTCGAACTCTTCATCTGGTAACGTGTAATTATTTCTATTTTTATTAGGTTGACTGGGTCGATTCTGAGATGATCAATCTAGAAACGGAGGATTTCTGGCACGCTGGCGAAACGTAAGTGCAAACGTCTTAACTTTCCCTGAGCACCTCCATCTGCAACTGATCGCTTGTATCTGGTTTCACTCCCAGGGATACAAAGTCCCTTATCGAGGAGGCGCAGGAGCAACCAAAGAGTAATGGACCTCTGGTAAAGCTCCATGCCAGGCTGGTCACTGTTCTCTGGATTATAATGGGCCTGGACATGAAAAGTGTGAAACCGCTGACGCTCTTCGACACAACGGTGATGTTATGTTGTTTACCGCTACTCATTTTGGTCTTTTTAAAAAGGTTAGAGCGGTTTTCAAGTGAGCGTCGTAAAACGAAAACCAAACCAATTACTTACCAACCGTCAACCGTAATAACCAAAACGAAATAGCTAAAATAAAAATAAAACAAAAAATAATAAAACCAAAACCAAAGTTACTTAAGCCTGAAGCCTGATTACTTTCGACACGCAATTGAAAACCGCTCTATTTGGTGGTTTATGAAACTGGAGCTACCCAAATGTCTTTCATTTTCGTAATGGACTCATTTTGGGAAGTGGCAATTTTTGCAAGCAACTACACAAACCTTAAAAATCGTAATATAAACATTAACAGTTTCACATGGTTCATTGGGATCATTGCGTTGTGTTCTTGAGCGAAACACTTTACTCTGCTTCTCTGCCATGGGTCTATGCGTGGGAACAGATGAAATGTTAGGAAACCTTACAAAATTGCCGGAGGGGGGAGGGGAAACCGGTGATGAACAGGCATCCCCAGGGGGTAGTAGCGAAATAAATTTAAAAAATAAATCATCTTCGTTTAACGAGGGTGACACACAACAGTCTTAAACTGATAAACCCGTGGCCCTCGAATTCCCGACCGAATTGGAATTTTGAAATGTTGGGCTTTGAGGAGGGAGGAAAACCGGAGTACCCGGAGAAAAACCCTCGGAGCAAGGCGAGAACCAACAACAAACTCAACCCACATATGACGCCGGGTCCGGGAATCGAACCCGGGACACATTGGTGGGAGGCGAGCGCTCTCACCACTGCCCCACCCCTGCTCCCCAACACTCTCTGATGAGCAAAGTCCAACAGTGGCGCCGGCAAGCCAGCTGTTTGGAAACAAACCCGTCTTTATTGACATTTAGTTAAACTGTTTGCAGAGCAAGGATTCTTTCATGAGGGATTTCAGCTCTACCCGTCCATTACCGTCTGACGAGGTCGACAAAGCCATTGTTGAAACAAGAGAGAAGGTAAATCATCGTCATTCGTTAGTTCTTTTCATCTCTGTCCGTTGAGCTCTATCAGTCATAACATTGTAGGCAACGGCCCAAATCCTGTAGCTCTTCCTCCACCTCCATGATCTGCAGTCACGAAGCAATTCCCCTAAGACCGGAATTTCACGGTAATCCAACTGAAACTGTCGCATTGGCAGCAGATCATCTGTTATTTTTGTGGACTTTATTTTTTCCGAAAAGTTAAATCTCTCCTATCGTTAGTCATTCTTTATTTCTGGCGGGTTCCTCTCATTGTCTGACTACAAGAGTTGGAAAACGTCATTCTATACACACGCTGCCCCTCCCCAGCCCTGCGAAATGCTGACAAAACACTTTCATCTAACACAAGTTTGAATTTTCCAACATTGAAAGTGAGAATGTGGGTGCTGCCACTTACCCTTATGATTTCATGTTTTTGCACATTTTCCAACACAATTTGCAAATGGTTGTAACTTTCTTATAGCCTAATTGACGCCATCATTTAACGTTCTCCAAATCATGACCAAAACTGTTCTTTTGTTCAAAGTACCTTCACCTTCTTGTTATTGTTGCTTTACAGTCGAACCTCCTTACAAAGGTCGCCTTTCTACAACAGCCACTGCTTTCCGTCCATACGTTCACTCTTATTTAATGGCCACCTCTCCACAATGGCAACGCCCGCCTAAGCGCGTCCCAAACTAAATAACCTCTCCACAACGGCCAGTCAATCAACGACTGACGAACGGAGATAAAAACCCTTGTTATATTGTAAAAGGTCACGAAACTTGATTGGTACTGCGCGTTGTAGATCTCTGTTCAGTTTGGTTTCTGTTTTATTGATATATTTTGATTGTGATTGGTATTTCTATGCTATAATAAGCATATGTAACAAACGATTGAATGCAGGAAAACCACACAACGTCGAACAAAACAACTTGGCCACTCTGTTGCCGGATCTCTTGTAGAAATTCACGTACCAGACGTCACTTGAAGTGTAAACAAAACCAATTTGATAGCAAGGCTGGTACTACCGCAAGGGCAATTGAAATTTTAATGGGCCAATATTTCGACTAGCAGAGCTAGTCTTCTTCAGGGCCAGTACTAATACAGAGAGAATATAACGGCCGTTATATTCTCTCTGTATTAGTACTGGCCCTGAAGAAGACTAGCTCTGCTAGTCGAAATATTGGCCCATTAAAGTTTCAATTGCCCGTGCCGTAGTACCAGCCTTGCTATCAAATTGGTTTTGTTTACATAATAAGCATGTTTTAATATGCAAAAATATAAAAATGTTGTACCTCCGTGTCATACTACATCCCTTCTTCCCCATAACGTTTACCTCTGTACAACAGCCACTTTTCTCTGTCGCCAAGGTGGCTGTTGTGGAGAGGTTTGAGTTTGGTTTAAAACAAACCTGTAAGTTTTTTCTCGCTTTTTTTATTCCAGTTCCTTACTCGTGCCCTGTCCTTCACGGTGAGCACCATGTCGACCCAGTCCCCTCAAAAAGTACTCAGACGAGAGGACAGTGACAATGATAACCTGGGAACTATGTCTGATACATCCTCTAATGACTGGCCAGCGGTGATTTACACGCTCGCAGAGCAGTTGGGGATGGACAGTGATCCGTTGAAGTGTCATGTCGTGCGTGAATTGTACTCTGGTGGCTTTGATAACGTTGCAAAAGAGGTATTGATCTGTCAGTCAATGTTAAACAAACATCTCTTCACTTTATAAATTCTTTCCCTGCTCGAGACACAAATTCAATTCAATCCGAAACCAGACTGATGACGTCATCCACTGCCTCTGATTGGTTGTTGCTTTCGCGCGAAAATTCAAAACCGAGAAACAACCAATTAGAGGCGCTATATGGATCCCCGTACAGTGACAATATCCATAGGGAATTTTTTCGGGTAGAATGTCAGACTCTCGTCCTCTCTCTCGTTTCATCTCGACACTCGAGCGGAGGGCAACTCACGCGCGCGATAAGAGAAGTCTGTCGAGTGAGCTAAGGGTCTGAAGGTTAAACTTCCTCTACATTCGGTTAACATTTAGTGATTTTTGATGTCCTTTAAATATCACTTCCTTCCTTTTCCACCAGACCATGTTCTCCGTTCACGACCAGCGGGCCCTGAGTTCACATCTCCTAAGAATTGTGGGACAGCGACTTGCTTACGTCATCCTGGATGCTTCAGAGTCGTCTGAACGCGCGAATCGCTTGTCACGCCTTCCAACGCAGATCAGCAGCTGGATCAAGTCTCAAGTAATGTGAAAAATTATCCTGTGGAGATTTACGGGTTGAAATCTTTGGTATTTGATCCGAATCCATCCCATTTTGGTCTTAACCTTGACTCTTGCAATCCGTGACCTCGGGCGCGTTCCATTCAACCAAAACGTCCGGAGCAAATGTTACATAAATTTCCTTTCAAAGTTCGCGGAAAATCCGAAAATTGTCGAATTTCTAACATGCGAATAATCGAACCAAAACGTCCGGGAGGAAAATCGAATGGAACATTATTTCCAACTAAAAAGCGTTGGGAAATTCCGGAAAATTCTGTCCCATTCGCCACTGGAAATTTCTCTTGATGATTGACACTGTTTACTCCGAGGAGAAAGTTGATAAAGCGACGCGCAGCCGAGAATTTTTTAAGAAACTCGAGGTGTTTGGAAATTTGATAGAACACTTTTTGAGTATGACATGTCATCTCAATCGAATCTAATACTTAAGGAGTAAAGAGAGGAAGTCTGCAGTTACTAACTAAAACCATTGTTACGTTTATCATTTCCTTTGATTTAGCTAACGTAGTGAATTATTGATGAATAGACCATTTCCGAGTTACCTAAAGCCTCTCTTTCAAAGCGAGGCCTGGTGCACAACCATTCATATGAAAATGAGTTTAATTTACATGTGAATGGGATTCATTTTCATATGAAAGGATGAGCACCAAGACTCGCTTTGAGAAAGAGGCTAAAGGTTATTCGGAAATGGCCTATTATCACTGCGTCGCTGTTTGATCCAAGTCCTCTCACCTTTTTTCAATCCTCAAGCGATCGTGGCGATCGTATAGAAACTGGCCAGCGAGCGAACTCGAAAGGGTCGCTCACTTTTTTCCCTAGCGATTACAGTGCAAACGGGCCTTCAATGACAACACAGCATCCTTTCAAAAGTGTTTTTCTCTTTGTTTTAGGACCCGTCCAGATTGTCATGTCGTAAGGTGCCTCTCTCGCACACTGTTGATCTTCTGCGTGTGGTTCTTAGCCTGACACCGCAAGGCTCGCCTGACTACTCTCTGACTTCAGGATTGGCTGAATCCATCAAATTTCTCCTCTAGCGCGAGAAGGACAAAGCTATCCAGTCCTCTGGCTGTCGTATTTGGCTAGCTTAGCTTCCATACTCGGCAATGAAGGTTACATATTCAGCAGAATACAGGCTCCGATGAAATCCTTCCCCAGAGATTAGAAGGATTCGTTTTAAAGTCTTGAATAGGTTCACAACAAGCTCAAGAGTTCAGCAGGCTCACGCTTACATTGCAATCTAATACAACCTTGTGAACCGGAACGAAAGTTGTATAGCGTCAGGTTAAGACAGTCACTGGATCTAGGTGCGTTTGAAGTCCGGATTCAAAAACGCAAATCAGTGTCTCAGGTTTAGCTTGATGAAGACGAGGAATAGTGCCAAACAATTTCGATTACTATATCCAAAAAGGGGTACCTTGGTTCTTTCTTTGTGAAAACTTAAAAATTCCCTTGTATTTTAAACAAAATTCTCGCATTTTCAAAGTTTGCCCTAGTTTCAAGGTGCTTTCCACACAGTTACCAACAAATATCGCTTGTTCGTTAGCTCACATAAAGGAAAAGATGCAATAGAATTTCAACATTAAATATTTACGACCATATAAGCATGCATAGGAACGGTAACAGAAAACAAATGTGGTGGGACATGTGGTGGACAAATAAAGGCTTAATTACCAGCCGCTGTTCGGGAAAGGAGCCCGCGCTCCTCTCGAGAGGACGCGTGGGGACCGGAACCGAGAAAACTGCGGAAGTCGAGCCCAGGACAAAAAGCTCCGACACAATACATATTTCCCTCAAATATTTTTTCCTGTTGAGGAAATACGGACAGGGGTGGTTTCACTTCCGTTAATCGTGGAGGGGCTTATAGGGAAAGAATGGCATAAAAGAGAAGAGGTTATATATAATAGTCTTTTATAGAGATTCAAATTGAAGATGGGTATTTTAGTAAAAGGATGTCGCACGAAAAACGGTAAATTTTGTAAAGGAAATGAATGTAACAACAGGTATGTTTCCATACGTAATAAAAATTGAACAGGTACTTGAATCACTGTGATATTTTTGTGACCCTAATTTTCAGAAAGTGGCCAATAATATTGAAATATATTACGACCACTTTGCTCTGATAAAGAAAAGAATAACGGTTAGAAAAAAGTCACACAGTGCTTCACGATTATAAGCAAGAACAGATTCATGATATTTCTATTCCTTGTCGTCGACTTCTAAGAATAAAAGAAGCAACATTGAAGAGATCTGCCAGGATCTGCACACCAGAAGGGGTAACGACACCCGAAAGTTAGGGAAAGGCTGACACTTTTGGAGATTACTTTATGCCAAAGAAAACGGGTTAAAGGCTAATTTTAAATTTCGAACGCCCAAAGCCAGTCGCATATGTTGAAGCTGTTGACACTAATCGTTATTTCAAACTTTAATTAATCAGATGGTAGATATATAAATAATCACTTCTTTGAAGTGAGATATTTTTTAACATTTTGGAATCAATACTACTCTTACTTTTATACAATCGAGATAAGCATTCGACAGGAGGCGAGTCCATCTAAAACTAGTCATCAATAAAACTATTTTTTTATCTACAGACGACTTCTGCAAGCTTTGTATCCTGAATTACAATCGTCTTTCCGTCCATTAACTAGTCTGTGAACAGACTCCGGCTGAAATGACCGAGAAGGATCTGGCTGAGAGTGAAGTGGCCGAGGGGGAATGGGGTGGGTTGGGTCGTCCAAGGCTCCTATTTCTTCTTCCCGCTCGCTCTTCGGCCCTCGACCATAGAGTCTGTTCACGGGCTATCCATTACCCCAAACTAGTATCTTCGTATTGCAGATGTTCGTTTGAATTCTGACTCAAATTGGAGAACGATTTCGAAAGAAAAAATTCCATAGTAAAAGATTGCGTGTCGAGGCGAAAGAATGTGTTGTGAAGTTTTCCACAAATGAAATTTTTGATTGGCCCCAGTCATTTGGCTTCCATAGAACCAGTGCCCACGACTGAAAATTTCATCATGGAGCTCCATCGTTTGATACAGTTAAATTAATAATATCCTCTCCTTTGTCCGTGAAGATGAAGGGTTTCGTCAAACACGAGACGAGAAGGAATATCCAACGAGTTTCGGCACCAATTTTTGACTTGTTAAACTGCTTCTTGGCCAAGATGCGATAACTGAAATAAGGAACGATAAGTTAACAGTCAGAGAAAACCAATCGTAAGTTCTACTTTCGCGGTTCTCTCTCAAATGTGGCCTTCCTTCCCCGAAAAGACGGAGAGAATTAGCATGAGCTCATTTTCCTGAAGAGCGGCTGCTAATCGAGCCTAAACCAATCAGAGCTCAAACAAAAAAACACGACATCTGTGGTAAGCGCGGGATAAGTGTAACCTGTTAAAAAGCGCGGGAAAACGTACGGGTTGCAACCGCGATAGGCCTGTATTCTGTGGCAAGGACGAGAACACGTACGTGTATATCAAGCGCGGGAAAACATACAGACCCAGCGCCACAAAACCTGTGTTATGTAACAAGCGCGGTATTTTGTACATGTTTGGCCACTTCACTCTGATTGGTTACCTCACGAGTGTTATAAACCAATCAGAAAGTTTATAAAAAAAAAAAAGACCAGTGACCGCACAACCTACCTGTTTAAGGAATTGTGCAGCGTTCATGACTTCACTAGCTCCATACAGCAGTTTCTTTGCACCAGAATGCCTCTATAATACAAGTGGAAACGTAAGAGATCTAATATTTGTTCCAATATCTTGTTACCGTGTAATAATTAAGAATCACTTCAACAAAACACATACCTTACTGTAATCCATCAGGTTCTGATATTCGATGTAATTTCCGCCTCCAACTATAAACACTATCGCCTGTGGAGCAGTAGCATAATATATTATCAGAAGCATAAATCAGAAAACGGTAGCATAAATTAAAATCAGAAGCATCAATTAGGCGCAGCACCATAAATCAGAATCAGAATATATTACGAATCAGCTGCATACACGAAGATCAGGAATTAGGATCAGCAGCATAAATTACAAAACAAATATTGATACTCACAACATTGATACATGATGTATTGCAAACAAGGAAGGAAACGTTAGAAATTGCCTTGATTACTTCGACCATCAGTACTAATACAAGTAATGTCACGAGAACTTCGTGTATCGACATTGATCAGCTTACCTCGCTGAATGGAGTTTTATTTCGAGGAATAGACAGACTGTGGAAAGACATTAAACAATGTAAAACACTCGTTAAGTTTAATGGGTCAACGTCATCAACCTCGTACGAAAGGACCCTGGGAACTAGGTTACAAGGTCAGCAGAGAACAGCGCGGATCTCTGTACAGTGACGTCATCAGGGTGGAATGGTTCAGAGTCCTGATTGAAATCGTCCTGAAAGATGTCTGTGGTTGTTTACCACTTACCCCAAAAATCCGGAAATTTCGGGTGGAGTGTAAATGGAAAGATTGATTTTGTCTCCCCGAACGGAAATTTTCTCGGGAAAACGGGATTTCTTGAAAGGTAGACCAAATTTCCGAATGGAAAATGTGCGTTCCATTTGCTAATTTTACAAGTTCTAGGCCGTTTGGCTTAGATCGCCTTTGATCCTACCTTCCGGGAAAAAGTCGTAGTAACTGAACGAGCGCATCCTCGTGGAAATTTCTATTACGGATTTGACGCGTTCCATTTACCATAACTGTCGACCAACCGGTTTCTCCGAGTAAATGGTATAAAACCTATTTGTCTGGCCAATCAAGTTAGTCTGTGAAGTGGAGAACTCAAAGTACAAGCCAATTGGCCAACGCACTTTGACGCGTGCGAGAGAGGGCTCTGATTGGATAAGCAGTTTGAACACCAACAGAAACTGCTGTCAATTAGGTGTCAAAATGTGTGTGCATTATAATTCAAGGATGTCCTATTAAAAGCAGGCTCCCTACCTATCTGTGACGCGCAGCATCTTAGGGTCAAAGTATCTGTAATCTTCAGTTTCCTAGAGAAAAATAAAAAGACATCAGCATATTTAATCTAAGAAAAAGATACTCCAACTTCTCAATTCTTAGAATTTAACCCTTACCCAAATAGAAGCAGCTAATTTTTATACGATAAGTATAATTTTCTATCAAGACAAATGATCTAACTAACATACAATCTGAACTTCTGTTTCGTAATGGGTTTTTTGTTCACTTAACTGCCTAATATAAATCGATGAGTAAATCGGTGTACTTAACAATTATTCTTTGAAATCGAGGTAAATATTCTGCCACTATTCACCGAGATTGAGAAGAATAATTGTTTTAGTATATACACAGGAAGTGATCTCAACAACATTTTCAGAAGGAAACCATTAAAAATCGATTTAATTGATCTCTCAATTCATGCGTGGAAAACGTGCAAGCGGTACAAAGCATGCGCGAATTCGCGAAACGCATTATTCACTCGGTAGGGGGTGAATAATGCTCATTAGCCAGAGATAGCGAACCAATCAGATTGCTTAAAACACCAAGATCACTGAGTGTGTATATACTAAATGTATTTAAACGAACCCTAGCGAGTGATGTTTCAGTATTTAACTTAGTTGTCTTTGCAGTTCTCGATGTTAAACGAAAAGAAAACAGACTGATTTGAACCAGCAAAGGAACCTGTGTATTCTGATCAATCAAGCTCGAGGGAGAGAGAGACAGCTTACCGGATTCGACTTGTTGTCCATTAAGGCGTCCACAATACGAGTAACTGGTAAATTCTATAAAAGGCAATTCAAAAACCAAGGCATTTTCACTGTAATGGTTAAAAACACTTACGCAATAGAGCAGTTTTCAACTGAGTGTCGTAAAACCAACAACAAAGTAATCACTCTAGCCAATCACAAAGGACACAAACAATCCCGCGAACCAATCAAAACTCGAATTTCATATAGCCGACGCAAAGCGCGGGAAAACGGATACCAGCGCGTCATGATTGGTTTTGGTTTTACTTCTAAATGGATGACATAAAGTGTGGCGAGTTATTTTAACCAAACGCTTAGTGTAGCAATGCAGAACGAAAGCAATTGCGAAATATTGCGACACTCAAATGATAACCGTTCTCTTCTGGCCGGAGAAGCCACATTTGTCAACCGCGTCTTCAATTCTTCCCTCGCTTAAGAGGAAATACAATAACGATGACGTCACTGTACAGAAATCCACCTGGTCTCTCTGATTGGTTGTTGTTTGGCGTGGCCGTTTTCTCGCCCAGGCAACAGCCAGTCAAGGACGCTCGATGAATTTCTGTCAAGTTACAATACAGTAGCAAATTTTTCAGGTAGACACTCAGATGACTTCAAACCAAGGAAGAGTTAAGCGCTCGAAGCGAGGCGTTTTTTTTCGTCAGGCCATCGTATCTGAATCTTAACTCACCTTGTTTCCAACGACAAGATTCTTGACTCCCTCCATAACAAACTGTGATCCTGTATTCATAAACCTCGAAAACATAGCGCTGAAAAAGTCAATCAGTAACACAATTACAGACTCGCGTATAATCACCTCCAAAAGAGAACCTAAAACCTTTGTGGACGCATTTATAATCCTGTAAAATATTCCTTCCCACTCGCCATTTGGCAGTTTCTTTGATAAACCACGATATCTTGTCTCTATTTGCCTACGATGTAACAGATCAAATGGAAATAAATTCCATTTTAATCCATTACACCACAGGCCAATGAGCATGGTTACTTGTTGTTGTTCTTTTTCTTGTTTCACTATTGAATTTATAGACATAATAACAACACATCAAAGTATATTAGGCAAGGAAATCCAGGGAAGCCAACAAGGCTTATTTTACGACACAAATTTTGTTCATGACACGGACTGTATCATCTCATCTATTATTTTATTGTTATTTAAGAAATAGAAAACTTGTTCTCCGTGTTTCTATCGAGTTATAGAAACACGAGTGGAAGTTTGGGAGAACGAGAAATGCTGTGGGAGCACGAGCCGACAGGCAAGGGTTTCCATAGCTTTTCCGAGTTCTCCCAAACTTCCACAACTTGTTTACTTCGATCATCAAAATGTAAATTCTCTTCGCTTGCGCCATCATTACGTCAACAGCTCGTGCTAGTTCTGCGTTTCTATCGAGTTTTAGTATAAATCTATTAGCGTTCTATGACGAATGCCGTTCTCTGATTGGCTAGTGAGTAGCGTAGCAGTGGGCCTTTGTTAACAAAATGAAGGACGCTTCTTGGCGTTTTCGAACTGAGTGTCTGTAGAGGACTGAAGAGGACTGAAGAGGACTTAGATAAAGTTTTGAACGACTAGTAGATTCATACTGAGACAATTAGATTATTACACAGCACTGAAAACGGTGCTTACATTCCCTGATCCCTGCATTGTTTAAACCCACCTGTATGTGTTTTGACCTCCCCCTCCGGATTGAAGAGGTCCTACAGTAATCTTGGTAAACGCTCTAGGTGGCAAATAACAACAAAACAACAGCTTATCTTTATTATTCTGTACAAGATTTCTTGCTCTTGTTTGGAATTTAGAGGGAAGTTTGGTCTGTTAATTGCCAATATTATACGCTTGCTGCATCTTGCTGCATCTGTTAGTTTAATGTGCTTTGTTAACACTGACCTCCATTTCTTGATGTATTCTAAAGGGGCGAGATCAGCTCCTGTATCTAATAAAGCAGACGAATACTGATCCAACTCTGCCTGCAAATATCAAACAACAAGGAGTAAAAAAAAAAAAAAATACACACACAGCCTATTTAACCAATCACGTGCAGAACCAACCGCAACTTGATCACAAGTATTTTCCCGCGCTTGGGCGCCAGCTACCGTGAATTTACTTCGCGTTCTCATTGGTTCGTCGTGTTGCACTGGTTTGCTCTGATTGGTCAAAACAAAAATTGTGGTTGCTTTTATTTTGGTTGTTTGCTTCTTACCGGCGACATGGTTGGTCCAGATATGAAATAAATTATAAATAATCGCAGCTTGTCTTGAGGAGTACCAGCTGAAAATAGACAAATGATAATTACCAAACATGGCAAATGTGATTAACGAGAGAGATTACTTTTTCCTTTACGGTTAGAGCGGTTTTCACTTTAATGTCGAAAGCAATTCGCGTTTGCATTGGTTTTTTGTGATTGGTTTAAGAAACTCACGCAAGCTTCTCAACCAATCAGAAGTTAAAGCAAACCGAATTGTGACTCGCTCGTACATGTTTTCCCGCGCTTTGCGTCAGCTACACGTCTTTGCTTCGAGTTTTGATTGGTTATTAGATTGTCTGCGTCTTCTGTCATTGGCTAGAGTGATTACTTTGGTTTTTGCTTTAAGACACTCAATTAAAAACCGCTCTATTTCACAAGTTACGCTTACGGTTTATTTCATGTGCGAAAGACGTAATAGGTCAGCGAGAAGAACTAATAATATATCAAACACGAGAGACTGTGTTTGACCACACTTCCATACGCCGAGAAGAGAGTTGAAAGTACAGCGCGCAGAGGGGTATTTTTGACGAACTTCGAGGTGTTTGGAAATGTGGTCAAACACTGTCTTTAGAATTTGATATATTACATCTCAATCCAAACTATACTAAGGAGAAAACGGAGAAATCAAATCGTGAAAAACCTAGGCTAGTTACGATCAGATATCCAAACACTGTCACGGTCATGATTTCCTCTTTTTAAACGTGATGAAATATTAGTGACTTTGAGAAGTTTATTGAAGAACATGAAGGCAAAGCAACTCATTCTTTGAACTTCTTAAAGGTGGTGCAGATAAATAAACCATTCACTAAAAGCCTTCCTAGAACGGAGAGATATCCTGTAAGAAAATTGAAACTTACCTTCTGGATCTTGAATAATTTCCAAGATTGATTTGTCCTAAAGCATAACACAAAACAAAAATTGTAAGCGCGTGTACAATATGGCAAATCTTCGCCGACGACATTGTTTCAATTTTTCCTCATCAGAAAGCAACTTTGCGTAGATGAGAAGTTACGCTAAATACAATTTGACCCCAAACATTTAAGGAGCTTGTGAAATTTAATAATTGGTGAAATGTTTAGCCCTTTTGTGTGTAGTATTCACGGCGATATTGGCTTTCAAAAACAGCGCAATTTCTGGGTGGAGTTTGTAAACCCGCATAACGCAACAGCTGTTAGATTCACCATTCTAAGTATGCTTGTAAATAGAACATGGTGTTCTCTTTCAGTATACAGGGTTGGTGGTTTTGGAGCTCGATCAGAAAAGCGCTAGGAAAATGAGTCAAATATTGTAAATGCTTAATTCTCTCAGCCCAGTCTTCGTCAAACGTTGCTAAGCAACAGTGTCTAACGACGACAAGATGACACGTTGTGGACAATAAGTGAATCAAACACGGCATATTTTTATGAGGGTTTGGTATAACACGACGCTCTTTTACAGAGACTATTTACGCGAGAGTTTAAGTAACTCAAACAACTTTTTTTAGTTTTTCATTCATTGTTGCCATTGGTTAGAAGTACAGTAAATGCTTACCAAAGTGGCTTTGCTCATAATTTTCTCTTCAGTCTCGAAGTATACATCAAGCTTTCCTGACTGGAAAATAAAATAATATTCGTGCGTCAGATATTTTGCGTATCTTGTTCTGCCTGGCACTGTAGTCCAACATGGTACATTGTGTATGCTCCCGTTAATGAAGAACTTAAACAACACCCAGGAATTAGAAACATTGCCACTGAAACAAATGAACTGGTAAGTAAGTCGTGTCATCTTTACCTCAGCAAGCTAAGCAACGAGCTATTTGCAGGCTCAAAAATAGTCTGCATAGATCATTTCCAAAACCACGCGAAGGAAACGAAACTGCAAGCGAGTAAGACAAAGTAAGGAGCAGGGGGCGACGGTCGGTAAAAAATGACTCCTTTCCTCCCCACCCCTTCCCCCTTCTCTTTTTTCTGCCCAGTCCCTCCCCACTTCTCCGTATTTTTTGCTCACCCCAGGTGCGCTCATTTGCTCGCTCGATCTCACCCCCCCTCCCCCCCCCCTGGAAAATGGAAAGGAAATGTCTCCTACTCAGGCTAGGTCAAAAACGGCAATGGTTGACTAAACTCTGTTCAATTTAACATCGAACTATGAGAAAATGGAAAAAATCTAACTGCAGAAATCTATGCGCACAATTATCAGATACCCAAAGCATGGACATAATTAAAGCTGCTGGGTGTGAACACCTCTTACCTTGATGTGATCCAAAAGAGCTGTGGCAATAGTCGTGTGCATATCAATCAGCCTCTTCTTTTCAAGCAACTCAGGAAGTGAACTACAATAATAACAGATGAATAAAGGGGTAAGTTTCTAAAGAAACTGTGGTGCTGCGTCGGTGGGGAGTATTACAAGACAATTTGGTTTTATCAACTGTGTTGATAATGTGAATTGGCCACCGTAAAGAGATTCGAAAGCTGACGTTTCGAGCATTAGCTCTTCGTCGGATTCACTCCAACAAAGAGCTAACACTCAAAACGCCAATTCACATTATCAACTAAGTTGATAAAACTAAATTATCTTACAATAACAACGAGCAAGATGGGGTCCAAACTTTACTTTTGACGACACATTTTACCACCAAACGGAAGTTTTATAATGACTATTACCATAGTACTGGCAATATCAGCAAGGTAAAGTAGTAAGGTAAAAAAACTCCACTGTTCTCGGTAAATAGTTTTTTTTAATTGTTGTTGTTGTTGTTTTTGTTCTTATAAAAATACTACTGCTGTGAATATCCAGGCTGCAAAGTAAGCAGCTTGTATGGACATCAAAGCCAAAAATTAAAAACAACACTTAAATGTAATTTGGGGAAAGTCGTACATCAAATAGTGATATCAGTATATACCTGACCGCAGAGGTTAGTTTAGCTGTACTGTCAGCCATCAGTTCACCCATAGCTTCCTCGTTGCTCTCATCTATTCCCTGTCACAAACAAAATTCTTAGCTGTTGCTCAATAATAAAACTGCCATTACTTTCCTACAATGGCCTCAGAGAGCTCAATCTTGTTGCCAAAGGCCATGATGATTCTTTAGGTCAGCACCACGAATGTTAGTCTCCTCCGCAGCCGTTATTAGGGTCGTCACGCAACGCTTCTCCCCCACTAACGGCTGCTTAAACCCGAACCCCATTTGTTTCCGCGTATTAGCCAATCACAACATCCCTCACACATGCTTTTCCTCAAGGTGATGAAGTTGATGTATTTTGACACCTCTGTCGGCATTCTCATCTGGATATAATTCTTGGCTTGCACTGTCACGGAATATAAAAATAAATCGAAAACCATTTTCTCTTGCCTTGAAGACATCTTCGATTTATTTTCTTTAGTTCCTTCAACTTATCCGATGCCCGATTAAATTTTATCAAACGCTGGTAGCATTTGTCTATACAGACGAACAGTTCGCTGTTTTCTCAGTAGCGACTCACATCCACCGGTAGCGAGGATCGGATGACTTCAGCAATGCCGAGTGAACTCTTTCCGAAAATGAAGATTTTGTTATTCTTGTGGGAAGCCGACGAACAAATGAAGCACCTAGAGCTACTTTTTTAAAACTATTTTTTTTTTGGACTTAGATCCATAGGAAATCTCTGTGATGCCTGGCAACATCTCGCGAAGGAGGCGATGAATTTACCCGGGAAACTGACGTCATTGACAAACTACTGATACATGATTGATTTCAGAGCTAACAATAGGCAACGCGTGATTGGTGTATTCTGTAATTTTCACATGAACTCAAAACAAAGGGAAACAAATGGGGTTCGGGTTTAAGCAGCCGTTAGTGGGGGAGAAGCGTTGCGTGACGACCCTAATAACGGCTGCGGAGGAGACTACACGAATGTCGGCCTATGGGCAAAATCGGAAGATAACCTAGAATTTAAATATTCTAAGGAGCCAACACTCTGATATTGTTTGACGGAATTCTTATTTTGCTTTAAAATACAAACCTATAGATTTTGATGAAAAGTGTTGATTTATACAGATTTACAGCACATTGTCCAGATGTTCTCCAGATAAGCCACATCCCCAATTTTTAAGTACATTTTTTGGGTAAAGAGATGATGCTTATCTGCCAGTATTTACAGTGCTCTCTCAAAGCATGCATGCACTCAATCAAACTGGAACCAGGATTTTTCCATTCAGGTTTTTCATTTTAACCACACTACAGGACATTAATTTTAGTCACTCTGGCAGCTGACCAAAAACCCTAATCACTGGCCATGGAGCCAAACCTCATCTACGGTAATCATTGCCTTATACTTTGTGATAATGCCTTTCACCTGAGGCAAGACTAGAAATGAGCTAAAAACTCATATGATGCATGACTCTGTGATGATAAACTAAAGGCTCTTTAAAATGTTGAATAGTGGCTGGTTTGCTAAATGTTTCAGGCTTAGCCCTTCTACAGTAGATAAAAATCTAAACCCTAAATGTAAATCTAAATATAAACTTAATACTCTACCATGACGTTTTTTAGTCTCTTGACTTCTTCTTCAGAAGCTCTATATTCATCCAGTTCTTTCTGTATTGACTCTGCCACTGTTGGAAAAGGACTAAAATACACAAAAGAGAATTATGCTCTAACAAACTCTTTAAGGTTGAACTTTTACTTATTATAATACATATGATTAATCAACGTTACGGTGCAAATCGTTAGCATAGTAAGCAATGAAGTATAAAAAAATAACAACTACAACAAATTTTGAGGTTCTCCACGATTAAGTATAAACATCAACCAAGAATTTTTTGGGAATTGAAAAATTGCTGACCACATATCAAGGGCACAGCCAGACTCTGAGCACCAATTAGGTCACCAAAGATGCTTTCTTTAAACCCCCCACCCCCAAGAAAGTGTAAAAATCATTTGCTTGGAAGTACTATTTCCTTCTTCTCTGTGATGCTGATTTACCTTTATCTAAAAAATAACACAACTCACAAATCACTACTGGTTGCAGAATTCTACTGGGCTTGAAAACATCCATGTTAAGGATTATGCTAACTTCCGTGGCAAGGATTTGTGAGGTACCATCGTGTCAATGTGCAGGGAATGGATTTTGCTGATACAGGCGTTAACTAAATCAATCATTTTTTCCCATCCTAATAAAACACACCTTCCTTTATGCAATCCCCAAAATTTGTCAATCCCACTGAGATCATACGATTTGACTTTAGATTGTTTGGGATGCCTGTGGTGAGGGTCAGCAGGTTCAGGGCTGCTTGGAGCTGACTCCTTGACAACAACTCTGTTCAGATGCAAATCCTAGAAATATTAGAGAGTTAATTAACAAGCCTGTTATTGCACCATCAGTCATACAAAAGCACTTGACGACTAACTAGAAGGCACACAAACAAACAACACTTGGTTTTTGTTATATGGCGTCAGCCTTATGCGCCTAGTGCACAGACTGGATGATGATGACATTGCTACATTGGTGAACATTTTTTACAGTCATTCCCGTAAAACCGTGAACACCAGAGAAAGTTTATGGAATGTTTATTGTTTCGTGACCAATCAGAAGCGAGATGAAACCGCAAAAGATAACCGCCAAACTGCAGCATGCATTTGTCACGACTTGATTCGAAAAAACGAGCTGGCTTTTTCTTCCAACGAACTGGCTTTTCATCCACGACTAACCTTCAAAAACCAAACTACCGAATTTGGAATAGACCTAGAAGTGAAATTTTACAACGGTGCAACTACAAATGAATGCAGATCGAAAATCACCAATCACAGCCAACTAGCATGACCCTTTGAACTGCACGTGAAGAACACCGGTCAGCCCCGCTTCTGATTGGTTGTTTTTTTTTCTCAGATGCGCTGTCTGGCCTTGTCTGATCCTATCTACTGCGATTCAATATCGCTTTCCCGTAAATTTCTCACTAAACATATCATTCATATCTGTCCTTTGCACATAAATAAGCTGAAATACAAAAAGAACAATTTCAGTATTTGAAAATGGTAAAGTTGAAGATTTATCATGGAAGAAAAACCCAGCTCGTTGTTTCGAATCAAGTCGTGACTAATCCATGCTGCGGTTTGGCGGTTATTTTCTGCAGTTTTATCTCGCTTCTGATTGGTCGCGAAACAATAAACATTCCAGAAATTTTCTCTGGTGTTCACGGTTTTACGGGAATGACTGTAATATTATTGTAATGTTGTGGCATGTGGCGCTATCAGGTGGACAGGGGAACAAGGAGCAGGAACCCATGGGAATAAGGGGTTGGAGGGGTACAGGGTAAAGGGCAGGGAATGGGAGCTCTAAGAGAATGGAAGAGAGTGGTGCTAAATGCTAACTTTCTTTACTTTTTAATGCATAAGTCAGAACACTTCTATCAAAAACAAGAACTCAACAATCTTATTTGACTTGCATTTCCATGAAGTGTCCACAGCCTTGGAAAAATCTCAAACAAATTTTGAAATGCGTTTAAAAAGCTGGCTTATTTTTGGTGAAATTGTACACCTTTCACAGCAGTTACATCATAGATCATGAAATTTCAAGCAGCGTCTAATTTACTGGGTGACAGGAGCAACATGAAAGGGCGGCAGCCAAAAGACAAAGGTACTGGAGGCGGAAGAGCAGGGCACAGGAGATTCTCACCCCCTGTCCCACCCCACCATCAGCCAACAATAGAGCAATCACTATAGCAGGCCAACTGGATCATGTGTAATGAAGGCTACAGAACAACTGAACTTACCAAGACGTCATGCACTAAAGCTTGGTATGTCCATGTGTGGTGTAATGGAGTACATAGATCCATATTACGATCTAAAATTACCAACACTGGTCTCTGAAAACTGAAGTTTTATAAAGCAAATACATTAGCTTAACCTTGAAATGCTTTGGTATGAGGGCAAACAGAAGAAATGGCATGTGCTAATCCTAGGCATATAGCAAATAACTAGCACTTGTTTAAGATTGTGGAAGAGAATGCATTTTCACTCAGTTAACAAAAACAAAGCCCTGACACAAACCTGAACTGCCCAGAAGGAATGTCAGCTGTAAACAGGCTGTTTCTAGAATCTCTTAGATTTTCTCTCAACTTTTTGTCCAGTGCCTAAAACACATATCATACAACTTTAAGCTTGTGTCATCATTGAAAGGTAGATTTGTGTTAATAAATGCCACCTATACGTACATGTACTAGGCTGAAGGTGGCAACCACATAATTCACATATTGGTAATTGTGATACAGGATTTAATTCTGTATCACTTTTAAAATAGTTAAAACAACAAAATTTAATATCAGTCTATGCACTCTTTCCAAGTCAAAGGCATAAGATTTTTGGCCACGGGATGCAACAATTTTCAAGGACAGCCCAAGCATAGACGTGAAAAAAAGAATCATCGATATGGACTTTTCTAGCCTGAATTTCAGCCGTCTCCTCCTCTCGCTAAGTCTCGGGAGAGATACGTCTGAAGGCACTGGGCGATAATGTCGTCCAGTGACGTCACTACCAGAAAACCTGGTAATGCTTCTGATTGGTTGCCGTGTTTAATTTATTCGCCCTCCGCGGATAATTTGAATAATTTTATTGCCAAACGTTGCGCGTTCGAAGAAAATCGCGAGCTAACGCCACAAGAGTTAAAGCCGTTTCTGGTGTATGCTCGACCTTTGGGGTTCAAAACCTCAATCCGCAACAGGAAAATTCTTAGCGGAAGCGATGTATTCGTAAACTTGCCTACGGGATATGGAAAACCCTTAATATGTATGGCTCCACTCGTCAGTTGTGATTGAGCTTTCAAAGCGGTACAGCCATTTTCAAAACGAAGCATAGTCATATGCAAAATTTACCTGAAAAAAAAGCCTGAAACCTTGCAGCAGTTCACTCGTAAAATATTATCATTTTACCGTATTTTCGATATGTACGGCTAGCACACTAAATACATTGGCAAAGCACTCATTCAAATCCTTAAATGAAGACATTTGTCGGGTTTTTCAACGGCCATTCGCATGCATGAATGACCCCGAGAGCAAGCAAATCTGCACGTGAGCAAACAAATTATTCTGCAAGTATTTTCTTGGGGCTACGGACTGAACATATACTTAAACCTATAAACCTTACGACCTATTACCATAAAATTACCAGGTTTATTAGAAGTTTTGTTTAGTCCGTAGCCCCATGAATACGTACATAGATAATTTAGTTCACGTGTAGATTTGCTTGCTCTTGGGGTCATTCATGCATGCGAATGGCCGTTGAGAAACCCAAGCCGCACGAGTCAAGTTACAAACTTCAAGGAATATTTAATTCCAGTGTATTTAGTGAGCTAACCGAGCATACTGAAAGTAAAATGATAATTTTTACGAGTGGACCGCTGCAAAGTTTAAGACTATTTTTGTAAATTTTGCATTCGGTCGATAAGGAGGCGTAGATGATTGACGTCCACCAACGGTTTTGTCTAGCGAAGGTCGCGTGTGAAATTTCATAAATTACCACTTTTGACTCGTGACGTCACTGGACGACATTATCGCCCAGTGCTTTCAGACGTCTCTCTCCCGAGACTTAGCGAGAGGAGGAGACGGCTGAAATTCAGGCTAGGACTTTTCTTGCTTTGCATTATATTTGTCCAAGATTCATAATTCTTTGAGGTAAGTCAGTTAAAGTTACAACTAAACGTTTTAAACTGGACAGGAGGTGGCATGAAATCATAGTAATTTTTTGACCCACAGGTAGGGGGATCTGTGAGGTACAGTGTATATAATCTTGCAGACAGTTTACAGGCTATGATAATTTCAGGATGAATTACCTCTGCTACCATTTCTGCAGCATTGCCTTTCGGACATCTGATAATTGGCACAGTGCCTACAAGAAAACATTGATCCAGCAAGAAACTGTTGAACCACAATCTAAAGAACATTCATCTGGTTTTTTTTGTCAACACTTTGCTACCAACTCAGTGATTAGATGTCAAAGATAATAATTAATCGGAAGAATTTTTTGCTTCTATTACTAATACAACAACAACAACAAGTTTATTCTCTCACTTTGAAAAGTGATAATGAAAAGTAATAATTCTATAATCTCATATAGCTGGATGGGATGTTACTAAGCTCATTGTAGGGTTAACCCCATTATTAAGTTCAACAGTACCTATTTATACACCTAGATGGAGAGAGAAAGTGTCTTGCCCAAGAACACAACACAATGTCCCCAGTCAGAGCTCAAACCTGGACCGCTTGATTCAGAGTCAACTGGACTAACTACAGTGTAGTAGGTCATCACATCTCAAACTAGTTTTGCAAGGTTTTAATGAATTAATGACAGAAATAACTAACCTAAAGACACTAATACACTGAAGAGACTGTCCACTACAACATCTCGAAGCATTTCAATGTCTGTATCCTTTGCATCAGGTCTGTTAAGTGCTGCACAATAAAACACAATGGTAATTGAGGTTACTGTTAATTTTTTATCTCAATTACCTTTTTTTTCAGCTACATGCGGTTCATTTTTTTCCAGTAAGTTACTCCTTTCTTTTATTTATCCCAGTCTATAATAATTTTCCTCTGAAACTTCAGAGAAACAGGAGAATGTCACAATTTGGTAGACGACCTACAGTCACTGTGTGCTAATGGCTCATGGTGTATCACTTCAGCCAATCAGATTACAGCATTTGCACTTTATAAATGCTGGCAGATTTCTTGTCGCAGACTGTAATGACTTATCACTAACACACTCTTACCATAGTAAGATATTGAATCTCTGTCTTGGTTTCTCACTGTAAACATTTCATCTTCCAAAGAAATAAAGTTTAAATACTGATCAAAAACCTGCAAAGAAAAAGATACTTTCTTAATGTAAAAAGTTTCATTTTGCAGTCTTAAAATAATTTTAATAGATATGTAGTCTTTCTTTTCCTATAAGTACATGTAAAACAATTAACTTTCAGTCACACGTACGATAGCATAGGAAACCAAAGGGGTGTCTACAAAACGAAGACCTAAGACCTAAGACCCAAAAACGAAGACCCAAAAACGAAGACCAATTTTTTTTACAGGCCTATCAAACCAGTGCAAAACCAGTCAAGCCGAGTCAACGCTTTTCCACCAAGTGACGCGAAACCAGTGGGATCTTCGTTTTGTAGATAAGGCCGGCTCAAACTACAAACCGAAGACCCTCGCTTAAATGCTTTGTTCGTTGTCAACTGACGCGAAATCAATGGAGTCTTCGTTTTGTAGATAAGGCCGGTTCAAACTACAAAACGAAGACCCTCGCTTAAATACTTTGTTCGTTGTCAACTGACGCGAAATCAATGGGGTCTCCGTTTTATAGATTAAGCGGGCTCAAACTGTAAAACGAAGACCCTCCCTTAGAGACCTAGACACACGATGCGACAAATCGCTGCGACACGTCACCGCGACAGGTTGCTGCAACAAATCGACTCGTGTGACATGAGAAATACGGCCGGCTCGAAATACAAAACGAAGATCCTCGCTTAACGGGGCATTGTCAAGAGGATTTTGCTGTTTTTGTGCTAAAAGCATTACTTTAAGGTTTTAATCATAAAATAAATGCTTCTGTAAAGCTACGGCGAAGATATCAAATGAATTTTATCAGAGAGGGCTAACCGTTATAAATTTCTTGAGGATGTTTCCAACACGTGGCATCAACGCATCAACACAATTGGCCAATTTTTTCAAATTTCAATCCATAACGACAGGCGACAGGAAACAGTTTCAGTACCTTCAAATAGTCTTCACTAACAAAACTAGATCATTAGTTTTGGAATTCGACTGATGTGAATGTACCTTGTCTACCTTCTAGCCTTTCATAAAGTTGCCAAATAGCGTGACAATGCTCCTTAAAATGCTTTGTTAGATGTCAACTGACACGAAACTAGCCGACTTTCAACCTCTGTCCATCGCTAAAATCAACATTTTTTATCAACAAGTAGGGTTTTACAGACAGATATGTCACTGTGTCAATTTTAAGAGGTCTCCTCTGTCTCTCCTCTGTCTCTGTCTGTCTGTATAAAATGTGATAAAATTTGCCGATACGTTGCGTGACGACGACAGATTCGACAGATTCCATATACTCACTTTTTAGAACTAAACATCTTTACATCATCCTTCATATTTCTTGTTGAATATTCTCACATTAAGTGTTAATGTTTAAGCGTAAAAGCATATTTGTTAACCGAGGCCACCTGACAAAATTTTCTACAAATTTAACGACTACATATCACGGAGGTCAACAATAATTTTCCAACAAATTATCCAAAATGAACACAATTCTGTTGCCTTTGTAATGTATAGCATGATTATAAGGATAAGTTGTGGGAAACTATTGCTAACCTCCATGATTTTTATTCGTTAAATTTGTGGAGAATTTTGTCATGTGGTCTTGGTTGGAGTAGTCACACGGTAAGACCCCATTGATTTTGCGTCAGTTGACAACGAACAAAGCATTTAAGCGAGGGTCTTCGTTTTGTAGTTTGAGCCGGCCTTATCTACAAAACGAAGACCCCATTGATTTTGCGTCAGTTGACAACGAACAAAGCATTTAAGCGAGGGTCTTCGTTTTGTAGTTTGAGCCGGCCTTATCTACAAAACGAAGACCCCATTGATTTCGCGCCAGTTGACAACGAACAAAGCATTTAAGCGAGGGTCTTTGTTTTGTAGTTTGAGCCGGCCTTATCTACAAAACGAAGACCCCACTGGTTTCGCGTTAGTTGGTGTCTCAAAGGAAAAGCGTTGACTCGGCTTGACTGGCTCTGCACTGGTTTGATAGGCCTGTAAAAAAAAATTGGTCTTCGTTTTCGGGTCTTAGGTCTTAGGTCTTAGGTCTTAGGTCTTAGGTCTTAGGTCTTAGGTCTTCGTTTTGTAGACACCCGAAAGCAAAGCTCCACTTTGAACAACTTTTTGTAGGGTCAAGAAGGTAAAATTGGCCACCTCCTAGATTTCAAGTTTTTTAGGTTGAAATCTCCGCATTAGGTATCTACAGTAGGTGATGAGAGGTAACCCAGATTGCGTTATAACAACAGGCTAACCACTAGTCCACTGTGTCTCCTGCTTAAGGATTCAATGATACCTATGAAGTAACATTTACCTTGGTGATCTGAGTGACACTATTTGACTGAAGCGCTGCTGTGGCAAGATCTTCTAATCGATGTCTTGATATCGCAGAAATAAAATTCAGGTAGTAGGATTCGTATAGTTGATTTCTACAATCCTAAGAAAACAAAATAAATAAAAGTGTTACAGGTATTACAAGCTGATAAGTAATTTATAACAGACACAAAATACTGCGTTTGGAAATGTAGTCAAACACTGTCTTGAGTGTTTGATATATCTTCTCAATCAAAACTAAAACTAAGGAGAAAATGGAGAAATAAAATCTTAAAAATCTACGCTAACGCAGATCAGATAACCAAACACCATTACAATTATGTTTTTCTTTCCTTAAACAAAATGAAGTATTAATGAGTCTGAGAATTTATTTTCTACTCCTAAGTAGAAGAAACAAAACAGTTCAAGGGAGAGCAGGTCGGTGATCTATTAACTAATAACCAAGTTCTTATGACAAAATTAATATTAATACAATCAAGTGTATAAGAACTGACAAGGAAGATTTATTTTTTAGAAAATATAGGAAGCCAAATGAATATAATCAAACCTGGCATATTCTTTTCACATTTTCCTCAGTTGGAAGAACAAAATAAATAGCAGGCACTTCAGGTATAGCATCTCTATCAGAATGCAGAAGGCTGTGAAATAGAAAACATATAAACATCAATCTAGGTTGGCCGGGTGATAAAATAATGCTACATGTATCTTGTGATAAAATGAGTAGTGCAGAAGAGAGCTTAAGATGGTGCAAAGGATTTTAGAGAAGGCAGTCTTGATGAAAAGTAAGCTACATGTACACAGTTTGTGATGACATTATTATAAAAAAATAAGAATTTCACTGCAACCATAAAGCTTGTCAATCTACCAGTTTACAGATGGTACCATTAATTTGTCTATTTATTGGAATGTATATTCCTGGACCAAGACACAGACAATGTTCATAAACATATGCAAAAGAAAAGACCAAAGCTAATATCTAGAGTCTTGATCAAACAAGCTTGATCGATAAAGAATTTTTTTTGTATGGCATAAAGAACACCATGTTCTTGTAAGAGACAGCGGATAATCCTGAGTAGGGAAGATAGTCCTATATTGTCCAATCAAGTGGCCAATCACTGAAAAAAAAATTTTACTTGCCTGCTTATGGAGACAGCCATATAATAAATTTTAAAAAAATTTCACTCTTATACCGCCAGCTTCTGGTTACTGTAGCTTTTGTTAAATTACATCTATTTAAACTTAAAAGTTTTGTTGTTTATTTGAAATTTTTGACTTGCCTGCAACTACCAAGATCAATTTATATAAAGTTAATTCAACTCACAGATGCAAAGTTATGCCCATTTCACGTAATTCCTTTACATTCAGCAATGGAGAGATAATATCCTGGCCAAACCGATCATAAACAAGGACCTGTTTCAATGAAAAAGATCTCCTCAGATTTAAAAGCTTAGGGTGCATTCAGTGTAGGTTACACTGATGATCTTTGGTATTTGCGATTGGAGTTTTTGGCATATAGCAGTATACACATTTATGTTTGCTGGTGAGCTGGCATGCAAACGCTAAACTACACAAGACGAATTGATGCAGTGGCGGATCCAGACAGACAGACATGTTTTATTTGGAGTCTTATACAATAAATGGTATATCGATCACAATTTCCAAATAACTAAAAATTACAAACAACAAAAAATATACATGCCTAAAAAGTTACTAATTAATTACAACCTAGAGTATTTACTTTTTGCCGTCTTCCCCATTCCTTTTTTCAAAGCATTCAAATATATGTTTTGCTATTAGTTTTTGTATTTTAACATTTCCGCTAGGGGGATTTATTACAAACATGAATATTCTGTTAGGTGACATTCTGCTTATTTTTATTCTATATTCCTTTTCCAAATAATCTAGTAACGAACATCGTTTTTCCTGGTAAGCAGGCCATATATTTAAAACATAGTATTCGTCCTCCATTTCTATTTTACAAATGTTCTTTCTGCAGGTTTCTTGAACGGTCTCGAATAACGTCCTGTCTCTATGGCTAATTTGTGGTTGCTAAGTCACAGTTTTGTTAGTGCTATTCTGTGTCTTACATTGGTGACCTGATGTAGGTAGTCTTCACATTTGTAATTGTCTAGAACCGGTAGGTTCTCATTTTGTTACTTTGGTTAGAATCTTTTCTGATGTCGTTATTTATTTCACTTAGCCATCTTTGTAGTTCGACATCCTTAAGTTGTTGCCTGATAATGTTTACAATTCCTATGTCTTCATAGT